>VDFB02352252.1:0-31801 GCA_007258455.2 Sequoia sempervirens | reverse complement strand
ATATGCATTGTTTGCAAACATATGCACAATCTTGCAAGGCCCTATATTTTTCATCGACAAATTGGAGTATTGACCCTTTGGAAATCACTTTTCCCTAAGATGAGCTAAAGCCAAATCCCCAACTTTGAAATCAACTTCTCTTCTCTTAATATCTTCCCTTTACTTGTATTTGTCAATACTATGTTGAAGTTTCTCCCTAACTTGTTGATGGATCTCCTTCATTGCAATAGAAAATTGTTCCCCTTCAGAACTTGGTCTTTCCATTCCACTGATATCTCTCAACTCAAATACCCCTCTAGGCTACAAACCATAAACTACTTGAAAAGGACTCTTCCCAATACTCCTATTCATGGAATCATTGTAGAAAAAATCTGCCTGAGGCAAGAAAAGATCCCATTAAGTAGAATGCTCCTTGGATAGACATCTCAAAAGGTTTCACAAGCTTCTATTAACCACCTCAATCTTCCCATCGGTTTGAGGATGATAGGCAGAACTGAAATTGAGGTTGGTGCCAAGTTTCCTCTACAAATTCCTCCAAAAATGTCCAATGAATTTACTATCTCTATCTGAAACTATACTTAGAGGAAAACCATGAATTCTCACCACTTCTTTGAAGAAAAGACTTGCAATATATGATGGATCATTGGTGCTTTTACAAGGGATGAAATGATCCATTTTTTAGAACCGATCAACTACAACATAGATTGAGTCAAAACCCCTTGGTGTTCTTGGCAACCTCATGAAAAAATCCATGCTAATAGACTCCCAGGGCCTATTTGGAATAGGAAGAGGCTGATACGACCCTACATTGGTGCTACTTCCCTTTGCTCTTTGACAAATGGTGCATTTTTCAACAAACTTCCTTACATCAGTCTGCATTTAAGGCCAAAAATAATGTCTTCTTAACTACTCTGATATCTTATCAAACACAAAATGACCTACTAAACTACCACAGTGCTTTTCCTTTATTAGATTGTCTCTCATTGAGCATTTAGGTACACAAAGTTGTGCCCCTTTGAATAAAAAATCATCTTGAATCAGAAAATCAAGCCATTTATCATTGGTGTTGCTATGAGGCTGCACACAAAATTCATATATCTCCTTGAAATCCACATCATCAGCATACCTTTCAATGATTCAACTCCCACACTTTGCAACTAAATCTCCTACACCATGAGTTCTCTCCTACTTAAAGAATCGAATTCTTTATTGGATTGTCCCTTCTTATGCTTGATAGTGAAAGTGAAACCTTGCAAGATTTCTACCCACTTGACATGCCTATGACTGAGTTTCTCTTAAGTATTTAAGAATTGAAGAGCATGGTTATCAGTAACGACTATAAACTCCTTTGGAAGAAGATAATGCCTCCATTTTTTTAAAGATTGGACCATAGCATACATTTCTAGATCATAAGAGGAGTATTTCTTTTTAGCCTCATTGAGTTTCTCACTAAAGAAAAGGCCACCTTGTCCGCAACCTGCCAACTGTTGAAAGTTTCTTTTTCAGCTCCTCCTCAATCCAAACAACTTTTTCTATTCCTTTATATGTCTATAATTATATGACTGAAACTCTTAATGAATTTTCTATAAAAGCTTGCTAATCCATGAAAACTTCTTACTCAACAACTAACTTAGGTGGAAGCCAATTCAAGATTGCTTCAACTTTTCTAGGATCCATTTTCAATGTTCCCTTTGTGATCACAAACCCAAGGTATAGCAGCTCTGTCTTTAGAAACTCACACTTTTTCAGATTAATCATTAGTTTCTCCTCATTCAATCTTCTTAATACCAAATCCAAATGATGTAAATTCTCTTCTTTACTAAAACTAAAAACTAAAATGTCATCAATGTCGGCCTCCTACAAGGATCTCCTAACTAGGCTTCTATAGCCATAATTCAGAGACTGGACATCTAACCTAAATAGCTATTTGATCATCATGGAGGTGCATTTAACTTGTCAACCCAAGGACATAAACTTGAAATGGGTCAGTACTGTATGTGCACTAGGAATTCCTAAGTAGCCATCTCTAATCTACAACTAAGAAACACACAATACTGAAAGTAAATTGTAGGAAGGAAATAAAGTAAATGCTAAACATTAACCAAAAACTATGCTAAACTAAGATGCATAACAAGAATAAAGATCTGGGTGAACAGATAGGAAACTACTCTGTCTACTTTGGCTGCAGGAACAGACACAAAATGGACTTCTAGTGGCTACAGGAATAGTCAATCCTAGATTTTGAACTAAGTACAAAAATTAACAACTAAGTTAATTACTCTAAAGAAAGGATTACTCACCAAGTGGGAACCCTTGGATGAGTATCCACTAAGACTAATACAAACTCAAATACTCAAATTCAGGCTATCATCTCATTCATTGAAAATTATGTAAACAGAGTAATTAGCATGGCTGTATGGAAAAATAGAGAGTATGCTCAATACATTATCAATGTCATTTTCAACAATCAAGAACTAAGGGGCCGAACCTCCTTAGAAGGAGATTCAAGTCCAAATTTATTCTACTAGCTAAATAGGGCAGTCAACTCCCACTAACTGGGAGGACTCCATTTAGGGAAAGCAAGGAAAAGAGTGGCAGAGCAGTTACGCCTGCAGGGAATCCAGTCAGACATGCATACCCAAACGTGGACTCAATGCTACAGTAACACCCGCAATTGCTCAATGCCATAAATACAAGGTGGTTACAATTGACTACCGTGGGGAATCTGTCGCCGTCGCTCTTCAATTGACTCCTTTGAATGATTCCCCTCCATGCTCATCTATCAGTTTCCTTTCCCAACTTAGCATCCACCAATTGTGTCCTACATGGCAATGTCAGTACGCATAATAATTGCACATCTAAAATCACCTTAGACAACATTCATCAATCACAAGCAAAAATAATATAGATAATCTGCATAATATGTTAAAGTCATTGAAACTTCATAAGGATAGGATAAACCCATTGTCAATGGTTTGAGCGAAACATTATAAAAAATATTAACATTTGACAACTAAATTTCATGACAATGCTAGCAAATGAACTATAAACTCTACCCGAGATTTAACCAAAAACTAGGCTCATCATCCCCCTAGCCTAATGTCTTGTTGGTCCTCCAGCAGTGGAAGGGTTGTTCTTTTGTTTGGTTAAGGCTTTGAAGTTTGCAACTACAAGTTGGCCAACATTCGTTGTTGCAGTACATGAGTTTGGATCCCAATAAAATCCTCCCAATCTATCAAATTTGTTCCACCTTGGCCTTTCTGTATCAACATCATGCTGGTAGAATTTATAGTTTGGTACAAGCCACATAAGAATGGGTGGATGGAAGGTTAGGGGAAGCCAAAATCTCCCCTTTCCTCTACCAAGCTGGATGTACCTGTCAATTCTCTTCAATGCTGCAACATAGTTATTAATAGAATGGGGTTTGGCTTGTTTCAGCTCATCTGTTAAACTATTCCATCACTAAGCTAGATATCCTCTTATGAGCTCCTCTTTTGTTGTTTTAACCTCATACTCAGTATAGACAACTTCAATCCAGGGCATGATTTTGTTACCATATCTTGGTCTGAGGAGCATCCTGAGCCATTCTCTGCGGATATCCTTTGGGTCACTTGACTCGGCCCTAATGGATAAGGGGATATTGGATTCCATTCTTCTATAAGCATTGTTCTGCTCACCCCAATTAATTTCATTTTGTGCCCAGGACATCAATGTTCTCAGCTGAACATCCCCAACATACAACAACGTGTTCCAATCATGATCCTGTGTGACTACATAATTGTGCAAATAAAATTCACATAACAGATTTTTCATATTAGGGGAAGCAATTTTGTAGGCATTAAAGAATTCAACAGGAGTTTCAATGGAGGGATTTAAATCTGAAACAATTTTTGATAATCTGAAAGAGAAATATTTCTCTTTCAAGTGCAGGGCATAAACCCTTGCAGGAGATTTGCATTCAAGAATTTGTGGCACTAGGGTCACAATGTTATCTACTTTCTTCTTTAAAGTAGCCATCTCCTCATTTTTCTCCTCAATAATCTCATCCCTCTCTTGGATTTCCTTTTTCAGCTTCTTTCTCTCTTGTTTCCATTCTCTCCCTCCTTTCTATTTCTTTCCATAGATTTAAAATTGTTGCATGAATTGTAAAATTATGAGGGTTATGAATTCCTACCAAATGTTTTTGTTGATGGTTGCTCCCCATACGACACTATCTACATGAACTTGGGTTGTTCAGTTGTCTGTAGCTGCAAGTGTGCTATTTCTTCATCCTCTTCTTGCTGCAGGACCTCTTGTTCCTGTTCCTGGCCTTGGTTCTGCTGTAGGAACCCCTGCTCATCCTCAAACTCCTTTGCAATACTAGCAAGGTCTGCCAATGTCACTTTTACTGCTTCCTCAGAGATATCTTCTTTCTTTTTCTCAACCTGTTCTTGTTCCACTGAAGTTTTGGTGTCTCCATGTGATGTCTCATCATGCCTAGGGTTTTCCTATGAAGGTTCATAAAAAGTTGGTCCAGTTGGTTTTGATTTCCTAGAAATGCTCTTACATTTTCCTTTGGCTGCAGGATGAATAGGGTCAGCCTTTCTTTTCCTAGCACTTGGCACCTCTTTTTCTACAGGCTAGGTCTGGCCTTTTTTCTTTTTCTTTTCTTACTTCAGCTTCTTTCTTCTGTGCCCTAGTTCTCATTAGAGTTTGTAGGGGGACATTGTCATCAAAATAAGATGAAGAGCTTGCTTTTTTTGAATGTTTTGTTTCATAGGAACTAATGTTTATGGGCTCCTCTATTGTTGTAGGAGGATTCATACTAGAACTAGCACCAGAAATTGAAGCACTAGAGGTGGCTTCATCTATACTTAATCTTCTACTAGACCTATGAGACTGAGGTATAACCCTAGGTGGCAAATGCTCAACATTGGAAAATTCTTCTTAACGGTAATTTTGATTAACTTGAACAAATTCCTCCCAAGTCATTCTAGACACATCATGCAAAGATTTCTTAACTAGCAATTTTATCAAGCTGTTAGAAGATTAATCTTTACTTGGTAAAGGTTATTCTTTAATTGTAATTTTTTATTAACTTGTAGGAATATTCCAAAGGAATCCCTACAAGTCTTTTGTCTTTTTGTCATCTCACACATGTGTGAGGATGGCTTATTTTTTAATTCCTTTATTAAGGAATATTTGTATCCACCTCCTTAAGAGGTGACACTTTGCACACACATAGATGAATGGTGGCATTCATTGAGTTGGGAGTTACATTCTAACTCCTCTTTCTCACCTCTACTTATTGAGGTGCTTCTCCTCTCATTCTTCAAGACTCATGCAAGCAAGCTAAGAAGCCTCTCTCTCTTTGTATTATTCTTTAGGCATTTGCCTCCATTCATAATATTGGGGTTTTTTCTTGTTTTTTCCCCTTAACAAATTCTTGTGTCTCTCTTGCTTTGGTGGTGCTTGGTTTGGCTACTTCAATCTATTTGGTAATCTCTTTCCTTCAAACATTTGCTCTTTATTAGTACTTTCCATTGCTCTCTTTTTTATTTCCTTTTATGGTATCAGAGCTTGGTATTACTAATATTTTTTGAGCTACATTGTTGAAGGTTTACCAAAAATTTTAGCACACCATTGGAGACACTCTCAAGGAGGAGAAGAAGAGCAAAAGTCTAATCTTGCTTTTGGCTTGATATATTTTTCTAACATAGTTTTTCTTTGTTTTTCATTCCAAATAACTTGTTCTTAAATCTATTTACATTTAGTGCAAGTTTTTAAAAAAAAACCCAATAAGGGTTTATCTTGTTTTCCAAATTTCAATTCATAGTTTTTAACCTTTTGTGTAGTTTTGTTATCTAAAGTTTTCTAAGCTTTTTGCTAAATATCAGTTTAAATTTTTTTTTTTTAAAAACCCATATTTTGCATGTTCAAATTTTTTTGTAAAAAAAATTTTTTTAAATTTGTATAATAGAACAAATAAAGAAAATCATTTTAGGGCTCTAACCCTATGTTAACTAGTTTTTAAGAATAAATCTTTAAAAAAAAAATTGGGCTCTAAACCTAATTTTACCTCATTTTTTTAAAAACTTCATATAATTTTTTTAAAAAAATTACCTTAAAAGTTTTAGAAAAATCTAAGTTTTTTTAATCAGGTCTTTGGCCCTCCTTGTGCTCTGCCCCTTGTTTTGCAAGTCTGTAATATATAATAAAAATTTGATAAGAGGTTCGGCCCCACTTTTGGCTCCAACCCTCAAGTTCATTGCTTCTTCCGTCACTGCGTTTGGCGCCCACCACTCTCCTCCTCTGCTTTATGAACTCTCCGCGTGACTATCTCTGTTTGGCACCCTCGTCTAGAGTTAACATTGTTGCAGATTTCACTGGGTCGAAAGCCATCAACCGATTCTTGCAGCTTCCCTCCCTCACGGCTCGGAACATCTAAAACCCTAGGCTCTGCATCTTCCGAAACTCAACCGATAGCTGCCATAGAGTCGATTTAACCTATCATATATGCGAGAACTTGCGTTTGGCGCCCACCACTCGCCTCTTTTCTGCCGCTCGTAATCTGTCTCCAACCTGCGTTATTCTCATACTCTTATTCTCAAACCTGCGCTTTCATTGTTATTCTCTCGTGCTTTCACCTTGTTCTTAAGTTATACATGGTTCAAATTTTATAAGCCCGCCCATTTTTCACCTATATTTAGATTCCCACCCACTTTTAAAAGTTGAAGGGTAAGAAATAAAAGTCTTAAGGAAAGCAGAATTCGAAATAAACTCTTTCCCTCTTTTATTTTATTTTCATGGTAGGTAAGAATAATTTAATATTATTCATTTTTTTTATATATATAGTTTTTTCTTATTAATATTTTTAATTTAATTTCTAATTTAATATTATATAATTTTAATAATATTAATATTTCAAATATTCTAAATTTAATATTATTCATTTAAATTAATCCTTTAATTTTTTAATTTTTATTTTTTTTTCAAATATTTTTATATATAGGTTTTTATCAAATTCTCAAAAATAAAGTCTATATGAGGGATTTATTTTTCAATTGTAAATGAGTATTTTTAAAATTCAATGTAAAAGGGCTTATTTTGTTCTAAATTTAGGCAATTTATTACAAGCATTTTATTTAAAGATTTAATTCAATCAAGTGGGATTATTTTTTTAAGCAATTTTTTACAATAGTTTTTTGTTTTCCTTTTGTCCTCACAAAATTGTGAAATTTTTATTGCAATCATGTCCACTTTGATTCCTGAAATTAAGTTGAATTCTTCTAACTATCATTCTTGGAAGACTCACATTTCTTTCATTTTTCGGTTTAAACATATATTGGATGTAGCTACAGATCCTAACTCTAAACCAAGTTCGTCTGCATCCAAAGATGAAGTCGAAAAATGGAATCTCAAAAATGAGGAAGCCCTTGGCCTCATAGGTATCTCCATGTCACCCGAACTTTATGTTCACATTGGGACATGCACAACTGCCTATGAAGCATGGGACAAACTCAAAACAATTTATGATAGTACAAATGAATCAAGAAAAATTCAAATTCAAGATCAACTTGAAGATTTGAGGTATTCTGATTTTAAATCTATGGATGAATTTTTATTGAAATTTGATGCTTTAAATAGTCAATTGGATGGTTTAGGAGTTAAATTAGATAATCTTAGATTAATTCATCTTATTCTTAAAAAGTGTCTTCCTAGACAATTTCAACAATTCATTACTAATATTCATGCTCAATTAGCCATTCCTTCTTTAGCTACTCAATTAACTTATGATATTTTTCGTAATTTATTAAGACAAGAAGAGGCTAAGTTAATTCAGTTTGGTACTCTTAAGTCTAATGAACATGCTTTCTTATCTAATCATAAGCAAAATTTTAAACCTCATTCTAAACAACAACATTATAATTCCAAACCTCATTATAATAATGGCAATGATCCTAGAAAGTTTAACTCTTCTAAGAAACCACATTGCACTTATTGTAATAAGGATGGTCATTGGCAAAACACTTGTTTTAAAAAGCAAAATGAGAAAAAGCCTATGAAGCAAAATAATCAACAACAAAATAGACCTAATAATAATAAGTTTCAAAATAATGCAAATCAATCTAGACGTGCTTTTACTTGTAGTTCTAATGTTTCTCAACCTCTTGAATGGGTTATTGATTCAGGTGCATCTCAACATGTTACTTCACATAAAGAAGTTTTTGAGTCTATGCAACCTGATATATCAAATGTTCCTCTTCAACTTGCTAATAATCATACTTGTAAAGTAGAAGCAATTGGAGATGTGAATGTTCCTAATGGTAAATTGCATGATGTTTTATATGTTCCTGAATTAAAGACTAACTTGCTTTCAGTTGCTAAGCTTTGTCAAGATTATAAAATAGAATTTTACAAAGATATGTGCTATGTTATTGATCCAAAACAAAACAAGGTCATTGCTAATGCTAAATTAGACAATGATAATTTGTTCAAATTTTATGAGTTTGCTCAATCAAGATGCTCTTTAATATCTACCATTGATTTTAATGTTTGGCATGAAAGACTTGGTCATATAAATGCTAACAATATTGCTTTAATGCAAAAGCTTAATATGGTAGATGGATTGCCTAGTATTGTTCCATCTAAAATTGTATGCACAGGATGCATGAGTGGTAAGATGCATAGGGAGCCCTTTCCACATGGTCAATCATGGAGGGCAACTCATAAGTTGCACCTAGTTCATAGTGACCTTTTGGGACCCATGGAGAATAACTCCATCCAAGGATCAAGGTATGCACTTACTTTTGTTGATGATTTTTCTAGAAGAACTTGGATCTATTTTCTTCATAGTAAGGATCAAGTTCTTGATACATTTTCTGAATTTCATAAATTTGTTGAAAGGCAATCTGGTTTTAAACTTAAAATTCTTAGAACTGATAATGGAAAAGAATATGTGAACAATGCTTTTAATAGTTATTTGAAAACATTTGGTATTAAGCATGAGCTAACTATTCCCTATACACCTCAACAAAATGGTGTAGCGGAAAGGAAGCATAGAACTATTGTTGAAATGGCTAGATGTATGTTACATGCTAAAAATATGTCTTATAAATTTTGGGCAGAAGCTATGTTTTGTGCTACTTACATTATTAATAGGACTCCTACTAAAGCTTTAAAGGATATAACTCCTGAAGAAGCTTGGTCTGGTAGGAAGCCCAATCTTAAGCATTTAAGGATTTTTGGTTCAATTGCTTATGTTCACAAACCTAAACAAAAGAGGCAAAAATTAGATGCTAAATCTTCTTATCATATTTTTGTTGGTTATGATGAACATTCTAAAGCTTATAGAGTTTATAATCCTCTTACTAACAAAGTTAAAGTTGCTAGAGATGTATGCATTGCTGAAAATGGTGTTCATGATTGTTCTAAAGTGCATAATATTGATTCTTCTCAAAATAAAGTTATTGTTGTGGAGGATAATCCTCAAGTTGAAACTCCTCTTAACCCTCCTAATGCATCTCTTACTCATAGTGATAGTGATGATGAAAATGTTGAAATCTCTACTCATGATTCTTCTTCTAGTGATGATACTCCTACATCTAAAAGAATGCCAAAATGGTTTAAAAATTTGTTGCAAGAAAGTGAGGATTATTTAGCTAAAAATCCACCTAAAAGAAGAAAGGCAAATTATTGCAATCATGCTTTGATGTCAAACATTATGAATTCACATGATCCTCAAACTTATGAACAAGCTAAAGATCAACCTCATTGGCAAAAGGCTATGCAAGAAGAATATGATACTTTAATTGCTAATAATACTTGGGATTTAGTTCCATTACCTCAAGGTAAGAATCTTGTTTCATGCAAATGGTTGTATAAAACTAAGGTTAATGCAAATAATGAAGTTAGCAAGTTTAAAGCTAGATTAGTTGCTAGGGGCTTCTCTCAAATTGAAGGTTTAGATTATAATGAAACTTTTGCTCCAGTAGCTAAGATGCCCACTATTAAATTAGTTCTTGCTTTAGCTTCTCATATGCATTGGCCTATTCATCAAATGGATGTTAAAAGTGCATTTTTAAATGGTGATTTACATGAAGAAATTTATATGTCTCAACCCTTAGGCTTCATTAAGGAAGGTAATGAAAATCTTGTTTGCAAATTGAAGAAGTCAATATATGGTTTAAAGCAATCTCCTAGAGAATGGTATTCAAAGATCAATGCCTTCTTTTTATCTCAAGGTTTCATTAGAAGTAAAAATGATCCAAATTTATATATTAAGCATAGTGAAGATGATATTGTGATTATTATTTTATATGTTGATGATTTAATTATCACTTCTAGTTCTAACAATTTGATTAGTGATGTTAAGTCTCAACTCAATCAACAATTTCAAATGACTGATTTAGGCCTATTACATTATTTTTTGGGTATGCAAATTTGGCAAACACCTAAAGGTATTTTTATTTCTCAACATAAATATGCTCAAGATCTCTTAGATAGATTTAAAATGAATGATGCAAAGTGTGTTTCTACTCCTTGTGAATTAGGAACTAAATTAATGGTTGATATGGAAACTCCTTTTGTTGATCCTACTTTATATAGGCAATTAGTAGGAAGTTTAAATTATCTAACTCTTACTAGACCTGATATTTCTTATAGTGTTGGATTGGTTTCTAGATTTATGTCTAAACCACAACAAACTCATTTTAAAGTTGCAAAAAGAATTTTAAGATATGTTAAAGGTACTCTTAATCTTGGTCTTTTTTATGATGCAAATTGTGATTTTTCTTTAAAGGGTTATACTGATTCAGATTTAGGAGGTGATCCCAATGATGGGAGATCCACTTGTGGTTATTGTTTCTTTGTTGGATCAGGTGCAATCTCATGGAATAGTAAGAAACAACAATCTACTTCTCTTTGTTCTACAGAAGCTGAATATAAAGGTTGTACAAATGCATCTAAAGAAGCATTATGGTTAAGAAGATTACTTGAAGACTTGGGTCTACCTCCAAAGGATCCTACTCCTTTATATTGTGATAATCAAAGTGCTATTGCTTTGGCAAAGAATCCAATTTTTCATGCAAGGACCAAGCACATTGCTCTTCAACATCATTTCATTAGAGAGCAAATTGAAGACAAGCAAATTTCTCTTTTGTATTGTAAAGGTGAAGATCAAGTTGCAGATATTCTCACCAAAGCTCTTTGTAAAGATAAATTTCTCTTCCATTGTAAAAATCTTGGATTACAACCCATTGAAGGGTTTCATGTAACTTCCCCAAGTAAAGCTTAAGGGGGGATGTTAGAAGATTAATCTTTACTTGGTAAAGGTTATTCTTTAATTGTAATTTTTTATTAACTTGTAGGAATATTCCAAAGGAATCCCTACAAGTCTTTTGTCTTTTTGTCATCTCACACATGTGTGAGGATGACTTATTTTTTAATTCCTTTATTAAGGAATATTTGTATCCACCTCCTTAAGAGGTGACACTTTGCACACACATAGATGAATGGTGGCATTCATTGAGTTGGGAGTTACATTCTAACTCCTCTTTCTCACCTCTACTTATTGAGGTGCTTCTCCTCTCATTCTTCAAGATTCAAGCAAGCAAGCTAAGGCTGAAGCTCTCTCTCTCTTTGTATTATTCTTTAGGCATTTTGCCTCCATTCATAATATTGGGGTTTTTTCTTGTTTTTTCCCCTTAACAAATTCTTGTGTCTTTCTTGCTTTGGTGGTGCTTGGTTTGGCTACTTCAATCTATTTGGTAATCTCTTTCCTTCAAACATTTGCTCTTTATTAGTACTTTCCATTGCTCTCTTTTTTATTTCCTTTCACAAGCAATGGTGGGAAATAGAGTTATCCCTATCTTTCTAGGTCTTGACCGGCATGATGGAGAGAAGATTGTATAAGACATTGGGCATATTCATCCTCCTTATGTGCCTCATGTGACTCAAGAGCTTAAAATGTATTGAATGCAGATTTGACAATCATCCCTCATAGGTGATATACCTTATAATGTGAACAGTTGCTTGCTTCCATGGTTTAGGCAAAGACATTCTTTTTGCACCATATTTTTCAATGCTAATTGGTGGGTCGCCATGTACTGTGAATTATACTATGGCTTATTTTGCGTCCCTAGAGGCAAGGTAATGCTCACCATCGGCAGACAACCCTAAAATTTCTGCAATTCTCTCCTCAATCGCCACCACTTCTAACCCTTTTACCGTGGCTTTTCCTTCTGAGAATTTTTGGGAAAATTCAAGTTCAATGCCCTCGTCAAAGCCATCTAGTTTCATGAAATAATCAAACCATCCACAGTGTTAAAATTCTGCCAGACATTGTGCATCTTGCAGAAAAGCATCATAAATTGAGGGCTCATTCCGAATTAAGCCACCCCCCATTGTTTGAAATCACTATCACTCAACAAAATTTCCTTCCCCTGCAATTTCTATTTTGCAAACCACCACCTTTCTTGCTAAATTTTTACTGCCAGTGTCGACTGAATTCCCTTCTTTGTCTCTACTTTTTACCATTTACTGCTTATTCTGGAGATTATGATAAGGCAATTAAGGTGAGGAAAGGGGTGATAAATGAGAGTGATAATGGAAAGAATTGGTGGCTCAGTTACCATCACTTCACACATGCGAGCTAGATTTTCAAATCAACTTCTTTAAATTTTCTTATGTAGCTAGATTACGATTTGATGTACGAGTGGTTTATTTGCATTCTTTTATCCCCCCCAGCCTAATTTTGGACATGTGTTAACATATGTGGGAAGGGAGTGGCGGCTTGACAGAAAATAATGACATATTATGCAATCACCTATAATAATGTGTGATGATTAAATAAATGTGCTCAAAATTTAATTAAGAGATGAGAATTACCACGTACATACCTGAGTGTGCGAAGGATGCATTGCAAAGATCGAGGAGAGAAAGTATCGATTTTCCTTTATTCGAAATGATTGAGCAATTAATCAAGAGTGAAGTGAAGTGGAGTGAGGTGGAATGAAATGATGGAAGAGAGAGAGAAAGGTGGTATGAATGGACGGATGGGCGGATGGGCGAAGAAATGGATTTCCACTAAGGTGGAAATATTTATTATGAAAAAGTATGTACCTTAATTTAGCCAAAATATGGGATGTTGGGTCAACCAACTTCGGTTGCAGGAAGCTCATGTACTGAATGTTGAGTGAATTGTTGCAGGGGCCCTTCCTTGGAGGTTGGCTCAAGTAGCTTGATTCTATCAGGGCTAATGATGGTGGGTTGAACAGCTCCATTAGGAAAGACTTCAAAAATTTCGAATGGTCCTAATCACTTGGTCCACAACTTCCCCGCATTTTCCTATTGCTTTAGGTCATATGACAATACCCAGTCACTTAGCGAAAACTCGTTTTCCCAATCATGCCATCTCATCCTATGATTTTGCACTACTTCAGTGTGGTGCAAGGCTACCCTTCTCATTTCATTTGAAGCATTTGGATACATGACCAAAATAGGAATATGGGTCAAGGTTGCCTTGTAAAATGCTCTGTAACAGTCTTTTGTCCATTCAACATCTCTTTCTAGGTGAGTGTACGATGGCAAGGGAAAATGGTCTTCCTTAGTGGTAGCGTTAAGTTTCTGTAATCAACACAAACTCACCACTTCCCTCCTTTTTTTGGCATGATCATCAATAAAGTCATCCACTGGCTATCTGAAATGAGGCAGATAAATCCAGCAGCTATCAATTTCTGCAACTCTGTTTTAACGACTTCTCTTAATGCAGGGTTGATTCTTTGTTGAGGCTTCCCTACTAGTTGACAATCGGCTTTGATTTATATTTGTAGAATGCAGAACTTAGGATATGGTCCCTTCATATCATGGTAGTTCCATGAAAATTCATGTTGATGAGACTGTTGTAATTGTTTGAGTCCATATGGCACCATGGTATGGAACATGCCCGTTGCTGCAAAAAGTTTCTCTACAGACATAGTGGTTGCAGGAAGAGCAATTGCAAGAAGTTTGGGGGGAAGCGTATGGACAAAAGTAGAAGATGATGTATGTCCCTCTTCATAACGGTTCTAGATTATACTAGATAACAAATCTTCTTCACCTTGAAACTGCAAGAAAGGACTTCTACCTAGCATCATGAGTTGCACCACCGAGTTAACTTCCCTGGTTTCCCAATTGTCATGAGGCCATAGAGAGAAAATCATGAGGTTTGTTGGATGCTCCCATGAGTCTAGAAGGTCTATATCATTAGGATCCATAGTGTAATTATTAACAAGCTACAAGATAGTAGGAGGAGGTCTCATACATGCAATTTTTACTTGTTGCAGGATGTGCTTAGTCATCACATTAATTGCTACCCCTAAATCACTCAGGGAATTTTTTACTTGAATCTCGTGGATAACAATTACTGCTACAAAATTATTTGGATCATTGTACTTGGGAAGGGTCTCTTTTCCAAGCATGATTTCAACAAACTGTCTCATCACATGGATTGTAGTCGAGTATTTCTTCTTTTTTCTGACTTCTTAAGATAAGCTTCCTTGATTGTTCTGCCATGTATAGGGACATCCTTTATGGTCTAAAATAGGGATGTCTAAACACCCATGATGTCAAGAGTTGCATCTTCCTTGCCTTTCTCATACTTGGAAACTTCCAATTCCTGAGGGAATGGTGGCTCTTGTTCATGATGTTTAGGTATTGTTGGCTGAATAAGATCATTCAGAGGTTCCTCTTCCTCTTCCACAGGTAGCTCAATGATGATGGGTGTGGAAGGAGTGGATATAGTAGTTCCTGAACACTAGTGAGTATCACCTTATTTTGGAACCCAGGGCTCCCTTTGTGCACCAAAGGGGACTTGATCTTCCTTAATCTGAATTGGTTTAATCTCAAGTGGAATCTTGTTGTCAATGTTAGTTACCATCTTGCATCCGCAGTCCTTCTTTTTTCTATAATGAGGGCAGTATTTTTCCGACGTTACCTCTACCTCCATATGTTTGCCTTTGGCTTGAAGTGTACCCAGCTGAGTAGCTAGGTTGTTTGTAACATCCTACTTGAAATTTGTTAACATGTTAGCGATCTCCATCCTTGGAACTCCACCGATAGAAGATTGGTAAGTTCTCTCTTCTTTTGAAGTTGTTCTACAATAGTCCTAACATATTTCCTTGATATCTTCTCAAGAGATTTGAGTGATATATCCTCCTGCCATCAGGTCCAGAGCATCAGTGTAACTCTCATTGATTCCTAACAAGAAAATTAGCTTCTAAAATTTCTCATTAGGTGCATGGTGTGGAGATTCCTACATGCAGGACAAAAACCTTGAAAAGTAATCTTCCAAGCTCTCATCTTCCTTTTGTTGCATCCTAGAGGCATCACTTCCTTTTGTATCACCGCCCTAGCAAAAATTCCTTGTATTTTCCAAATAACTATCTTCATGTCCTCCCAAGTTTCCATGGTATTTTTGCCTAGACTCACAAACCATCCTAGTGCAGCTTCTCTCAAAGTGGTGGGAAGTAGCTCAAGCCCAGGAGCATCAGTGGTGTAGTCATGATCCTGGCAAAGTAGGTCATATTCAAACAAGAAGGTATCACCCATGTTTTCTTGATAGATTTTCAAGGCAAAGGGCTATCAATCTGATTTTGGGTCTTTAATGGAAGCTCTAGAACTAGTCAAATGGTTCTTCTTCTTCTTTGTTTCTAGGTAGACTTGGGATCTCAACTTTTTGTGATATCAACTCAGCATCAGCTAGCTCACACAAAGAGTGAGCAAAAGAACAACAGATCATTACTTGCATAAACAAGGGGTATTTCAAGAACAACCTGAAAGAAATGCTATAATAGAGAAATTATCAATGACTCAGAAGAACCTCCTAGCTTGACACCATCCCCGGCAACAATGCCAAAAATGTCGGCCTCCTACAAGGATCTCCTAACTAGGCTTCTATAGCCATAATTCAGAGACTGGACATCTAACCTGAATAGCTATTTGATCATCGTGGAGGTGCATTTAACTTGTCAACCCAGGGACGTAGACTTGAAATGGGTCAGCACTGTATGTGCACTAGGAATTCCTAAGTATCCATCTCTAATCTACAACTAAGAAACGCACAATACTAAAAGTAAATTGTAGGAAGGAAATAAAGCAAATGCTAAGAATTAACTAGCGACTATGTTAAACTGAGATGCATAACAAACATAAAGATCTAGGCCAACAAATAGGAAACTACTATGTTTTCTTTGGTTGCAAGAACAGACACAAAATGGACTTCTAGTGGCTGCACGAACAATCAATTCCAGATTTTGAACTAAGTACAGAAATTAAAAACTAAGCTAATTACTCTAAAGAAAGGATTACTCACCAAGTGGGCCCCCTTGGATGAGTATCCACTAAGACTAATACAAACTCAAATACTCAAATTCAGGCTATCATCTCATTAAGTGAAAATTATGTAAACAGAGTAATCAACATGGTTGTATGGAAAAATAGAGAGTATGCTCAATACATTATCAATGTCATTTTCCACAATCAAGAACTAAGGGGACAAACCTCCTCAGAAGGAGATTCAAATCCAAATTTATTCTACCAGCTAAATAGGGCGGTCAACTCCCACTAACTGGGAGGACACCATTTAGGGAAAGTAAGAAAAAGAGTGGCATAACGATTACACTTGCAGGGAATTCAGTCAGACATGCATGCCCAAATGTGGACTCAACACTGTAGTAATGCCCGCAATTGCTCAATGCCATAAATACAAGGCGGTTACAATTGACTATTGTGGGGAATCTGTCACCATCGCTCTTCAGTTGACTCCTTTGAATGATTCCCCTGCATGATCATCTATCAGTTTCCTCTCCCAACTTAGCATCCACCAATTGTGTCCTGCATGACAATGTCAATACACATAATAATTGCACATATAAAATCACCTTAGAGAGCATTCATCAATCACATGCAAAATTAATATAGATAATCTGCATAATATGTTAATGTCATTGAAACTTCACAAGGATAGGATAAACCCATTGTCAACAATTTGAGGGAAACATTATACAAAATATTAAAATTTGATGACTAAAGTTCATGAAAATGCCAACAAATGAACTATAAAATCTACCTGACATTTAACCAAAAACTAGGCTCATCAATCAAGATAAACCACTACAAACTTACCAATATAAGGCTTGAGCACTTCATTCATGAGCCTCATGAAAGTGTTGGGTGCATTGGAGAGACCAAAAGGCATTACAAGCCATTCATAGAGCGCTTCATTTGTTTTAAATTTTGTCTTCCACTCATCACTTTATCTGATTCTGATTTGGTGATACCCACTTTTAAGGTCTATCTTGGAAAAGAAGCTTTCTCCACTCAGGCAATCCATCAAATCTTCTATCCTCATAATTGGGAACATATACCTAATTGTGATCTTATTTATGGCTCTAGAATCAGTGCACATCCTCTATTCTCCTCCCTTCTTAGGTGCTAGGACAATGGGAACCGCCCAAGGACTAAGGCTTTCTCTTATTAGCCCTTTATCAAGCAACACCTACACTTGCTTCTTGATCTCCTCATTTCGTTGTGGTGCCATTTTGTAGGCTGCTTATTAGGAAAACTAGCCCCTGGTATGAAGTCAATGTGATGACTTATATCCCTAATTGGAGGAAATGAGTTTGGGATCTCATCTACCACTATATCAACATGTTTCTTAAGCAAATCTTGGATCTCCAAAGGAAACTCATCCATCTTAACTATTTTCACAATAGTCCTAGGTCTGGTTATGATTGCAAATCCATTTCCTCCTCTTTCATGGTTTTAATGAACTCTTTCTCTCCTACCAACATCACACTAGATCCCACTTGTTCTTGGATTTCCTCTTTCAAAGGTGTTAAAGTGTAAGAGACCACATCCTTCTCTATGACAGGTGTTTTTCCTACCATCATGGACTGCTTTTCTATCATATTTCCATGGTCTACATTGCAACATATGGAAAACATCCATGGGAATGATGTCACACAAAACTTTGTCCTTATATATCCCTATTTGGAATTCTACCCAACTTTTCTCATTTACTAACACTTGTTCCCTTTATTTAACCATGATACCTTATATGGAGTGGCATGGGGTAATCTTTTAAACTTTAAATTGTCTACCATTTCCACATAAACTAAGTTATTAGTACTACCAGAATCAACGACAACCTAACAACATTTACCTTGGCATTTGCAAGTGGTCTTGAAGAGTGATTTTCTTTGGGGTGGCTCCTTCTCCATGGGAACTTTTATCAAGGTTCTCCTCATCAACAAAGACTCTCCAACTTCTAGTTCTTCAATTTGTGTTGAAGAATTTACACTTTCAGCATCTCTATCTTGTGCTACTTGATTCCTCCTTTCACTCCTAAAAGAAGTAGATGATTGTTCTTTAGAGAAATCCTATGCTTGATGGCATGCAAATTTATTACATTTGTAGTATTTTCCAATGAAGCCACTTGATCCTCCTCTACGCCCAAATCTGCCCCTAAAATTTGATGTTCTTCCCCTAAAATTGCCCCTTGAATTTGAGGTTTGTTCTTGAGAATTACTTGTCTCTCCTTGAGACCTTTGGGAATATCCTCTCCCAGAAAATGATCCTATTCCTCTAAAATTCCTTCCCCTACCTCTACTTTGTTTCTCTTGTCTTCTTTTCAACTTTTCTTCAGCCTTCATGGCTAGTTGGTAGCATCCTTCTACCATTCTAGGGCTTGTGAGACTTAGTTCATCTTGTAGGCTATATTTCAGCCCATTCAAGTACATTGCAACCTTATCAACATCCTCCTCCATATGGCCTGATGTAATACTCAGTTTGTATAATTATTTCGTATATGCCTTCACATCCATGTCTTCTGTTTCAAATTTTGTAGTTTCCTATACAATTGAGTGGCATAATCACTAGGTAGAAATTTACCTTTCAACTTTTCAAGCATTCTGTCCCAAGAGGTAATCTTTGCTTTTCCTTTATTCCTTCTCTTGTCTTGCACATACTCCCACCAAAGGGATGCATGGCCTTTCAATTTTTTTCTAGCCAACTTCACCTATTGTTCCTCAAGCACATCTTCAAATTCAAAATATTTGTCTAATTCTCCTATACAATCAAGAAGTTCCTCATTGTTCAGGCTACCTAAATACACTAGGAGTTACATCTTCACTTTGGAACCTTCACCTCTAACTTCTTTTAGCAATCTCTCCATCCTTAACTCTTCAACATCTCTTTCTTCATCGGGTTCTTCTTGTGGTGGATTGTTTTCATCCATCTCTTCTTCCTGATCACCCAAATCTCATGTGATCACACCTCTTCTCTATTTTTTCTCAACTGTTGTAAGACTTGCATCAAGACCTACTCTCATTTATCTCATCTCTTTGGAAATTTTGTCTCCCATCTCTTTGGCTAACCTTTCTATTGCTCTTTCAACAACATTCACCCTTGGAGGCATCTTTGCTTATCTTCAATTCACTGAATTAAATTTTTATCTTTATTGGATCTGATACCAATATGATGTAGAGGAAGGACTCACACACAACAACCTTGACACTTTCCAAACAAGGTTTCAATACAAATAATGCAAATGTGCACCCTTGCTCATTCTCGGCAATTTTCTCCTAAAGCCTTTTGACACCCAAGAAGAGGAAACCAACATGAAGCATAGGAAACCTGGTTTATTTAGACCTATTTCAACACATCCTATGGGTTCCCAAACATTCATAGCCCCAAACAATTAATTAACACAATGATTCATGCAAATAAGGGCTTGTTGCCACTAGGTGCATCTAGACAACAACATCAAACAAGGAAATAACAACTTGTCATGTGAGCTCCAAGCTTGTGAAAACCTCTTACAACTTTGTTTATTGACTCCCCAATCAACCATGATCAGAAAATGTGTGGGTTTTTCTAGACCCTCAAGCCACTAAGGTTTCAAGATAATTTATACACAAATGCAAACATACTATCATTAATAACTACACCAAAATTGAAAACTATAGCATCTCCTCTTCCCAAAGTGAGGGCAGTAATAGGAAAGAGTTTTCCACCAAGTCTCATGGGTTTTCATCAGTGGAAACTCTTTCCATTGTTTTTATTTGCTCCTTGGAAACCCTAGGTAGGGTTTATACCTGTTCACACAAAAATTGCAATATATTTCACAAAACATAACAAATTTCTACCAAACCAAAAGCATTATAAAGCTAAAAATATTCTACAACTTCCTCAATCACCAATAGGTCCATACTAGATTGTACCAAGCCATACAACATGTTTCTCAGACTGTTTTACATAGAAAATTACAAATAGAATGTGGCAAAATAAAGTTTCTTGCATTCCAACTTTCTCCAACCTTTGTTCTCTAGATTAAATTGCATATTTATCATATTAAAACCATTCCCAATAACAAAAATAACTTCCAACTCCCATTAACCAACTTTGCAAATTTGCAAGCAACTTTTGTTGACAACAATGACTAGTTTTGTAACTTTTTACAACTTTTAACAACATTGCACCCAAACATCCCTAAACTGGTCCTAAATGACCCCAAATGGTCTTAAATGACCTTATTGGCCTAAAACAAACCAAAATTCAAATTTTTGCAACATGAAAACAAAGTGCATCAAAGGATGGCCCTTCATCACATCCCAACGCTTTTTAGCTGTAGCAAGCACCTTATACATTGATTCCAACTCCACCAAAATCTCCTCTCCCTATTCTGGAGTGGTTGGATTAGGATTTATCTTTTCTATCTTTTCTGCATCCACAAGGGCACTTGACATCGAAATGTGCTTGGTCTTCACCAAGTATCCAAGTTGTCTATACTGCCTTATAACATCATCTTTCTGTCTTTCCAAAGTGAAAAATAATTTTGCAAGTATGAAATGGAAATCCAAGAGGCATAGTTTCTATCTTTTGTAATGCCATAAGCTCTGGAGGCATTAGCTAATTGTGACTCTATTGATTCCATTAAGTCATTAATGCCTTGAGTGACATCTAGCCATCTCATGCAATATAAGAACAATATCTGAGCTTCAACTTCACATTCCTTTACTTCTTTCAAGCATTTCATTACCTTGCTATGTGCAGTTGCACATCTATCTTGTAGTTCAAGAAATCTCTTCTCTGAAAGCCTCAATTCCACTTCTTTTGCAGTCTACTCCTTTAGGTTAGAGGTGTACTCTCTGAGTAAATCAACCAAAAACTTCAAATTCTCAACAGGTGTTAGAGAATCATCAACAATGGTACCAGAGGTAGCATCCTTTAAAGCCTTGGTGGCATCATTGATTAGCTCAGTCCCCTTTTGATGAGTTTCTATAATCTCCTTTCTCTTGGAGGCAATAAAAGTATCTCCAAGCTCCACACTCTAAATAGGTGAGATCTTATTCAGATCTACACAACCTTGTTGTGACGAGAGTTGAATCAACTACGGTGGAATGGCCAATTGAATCCTTATTTTTCTTGTTAGGAGACCCTTAAAAGTATTACCAGAGGATTATCTAGATGACTTTGGTGGCTCCATGGTCTTTTTGGGTTCTTCTTCATTTCTTTCAACCTCAGTTTCTTCTTGGTTCTCTTCTTCCTCTTCTTTTTCAGAGGGAATGTTTTTGTTTATTTGTCTTTATTTTCATCCTCCTTTTTATCTTCATCATATTTCATATCATTATTCTTTTCATCTTAACCTTCTTCTTCTCCATTTTTATTTTCTTCACCTTCATTTTTGGTTTCCTCATTTTGTTTGTCATGGTGATCTTCAACATTATCATTCACATCCTTCTTATTTTGATCTTCATTATTTTTTCCAATTGTATTCTCAATGTCTTTTGGAGGAGCACATGTTTCATCAACCGTGTTCCCTAAAACATCCAAGGGTGGAGTCTCTTCTACAGAATAATCATTTAGCTCTTCCACTACTTCTTGAAAAGAAAGTAAATTAGATATGGGAGGAATATTTTCCTCTACATTAGTAGCTTTATCTTTACCAAGCTCCTTAGCTTGAGCTATATCAAATGAAGAACCAACAATCATCCCAAATTTTCATGCCATATCTCTCACTATATCAAAATTCTCTTATTTCAACTTCTCTATACTTTCCTTTTCTTTGGCCATAAGAATGGTAACTCTTTACTTTACCTTGAACTGCTTTGTGTACACTTCCAGTAAGGTAGTTTTATCATCCTCAGACAAAGAGGATCCAATCTCATTCAAAGCATCAATTTTGATCTTGTTTTCAGCTTTAACTAATTCATGTCTTCTTTTCACCAAGGATTTCCACACAACATTACTTACCCTCTTCTTCATGTTGTCCATATTTGCATCCAAAATGATCATATATTGAATAATGAAATCTATAATTGTTTTCTTATCTTCTTCATCAACTTCATCATACAATTTGGTAGTGGCTTCTAGTAAGTCATCATGTTCTAGCATATTGTTAACCAAAGATTCCAACTTTATAGGTGAACGGGCTCTTACCGTAGGAGTCTTGGACTTCTTCTTCTTAGGCTTTGATGTGCCTTCATTTATTTTCTTCTCCTCTTTCTTGTCAGGCTTCTTGTGCACATGTATTGTAAAAATCTTCTTTCTCCTTTTCTATGTCCTCTTCTTCAGAGGTATCCACAATATTAACCTTAGCTTTCTTGAATTCAATGCTAGCCTCTTCTGAGGCACCTTCACCACTGGTGGAAACATTGCTTCTTCTCTTTCTTCTCAATTGTTGTTCTTCTTCTAAACCAAGTTCGATCTCCTCTTCCATACCATCACTGAAGTTTCATCCTCTAGATGCTTTCTATTTATTTCTTCTTCTTGAGGTAGCAGGAGGTGCTACTGAAGGTACATTTTTCCTCTTTAGGGTTCGGTTGCTAGGTCCAAAGGGTGTAGACACATCAACTATTGTTGGAGCACTGGGCTCCACCTTCTTTCCTTTAATGACAACTATGGTAGTAGGTTTTGGCAATGCAAAGGCAAGGGTGGAAGCTAATCTTCCTAATCTACATGGTCTAGAGGACTCACTAGCTTTCTTGGCTTTCCTTTATGCTGCAACTCCCCTTAATTTGTCAACTTCTTCTTTCAAAAGGCCATACATTCCAAATATTTTTTCAACTTGTTTGTTCACTCTTTTTGTTCTAGCAGGTGCTGAGGTTTTGAGGTATACTTCAGTTGATTTCTCCTCATATGTTCCATGTCTAGGCAGAGAGGGGTCCTTAGGACTGTTTAACTGTAATTCAATGTATCTCTTAGCCTCATTCTCAACAATCTCATATCCCATAGGCTCAATCCATATTGTTATGGGTTCAACTGCCTCAATTATGCATTCATCAGTGGATATAATAAAGGTTATCTCATTTACATACTTCATTAAACTTTTAGGAATTATTTCTCTTTCATACATGTTCCTTTGGAATACTACAAAAAATGTAGTCAATGCATCATCCTAGGCATTATAATCTCCAATATTGTGCAAATAATCAAAAATTTGGTGTGTACCGGTCTGCTTCTGTTCGACATAATGTTTTTAATTCCAGGTAGCTCTCTCAAAAAGTAGAAAAGAAAGCAAACAATTAGTGTTCCAAACTTGAAAGCTCGTACTTCTTTGTTTTGGTTTGATGCAAGTTCTCCAGAAGTTGTTCTCGAAGAAACTCACACAAATCATAATCTTTCCCATTTACTACATGTCATGAGCAACATATATTGTAGTTGCAAATACTGAGTTCTCTATATTTTGGAAGTAGATTTTTTAGCCAATCATGATAGATGCATATTTCACTGTAGGATTGGTGATTGGTTTGGTTGTTAATACTCTCCTATCAAATGTGGCACCAGTTAGTTGCAAAACCACATCATTCTTCACTGACTTTAACACCGGTATAGGTCCTATATCACATAATCTAGTCACAACCTTAATTACATCCTTAGAGATTAATCCAGGCATATCAGTCCACATGAATTTTTCATGCATTCTACTCAGGGATATCCTCACATAATTTCCATCCAAATCACTGCTAAAGTTAGGAGACCAGCTCCAAATGTCTAGATTCTTTCACACTAGGTTGATATACTCTAGTTTTACTAAAAAATTTCTCTCGTTAGCTCATTAGACCATTGATTATTAAGTATTTGGTGATCATACTCTTCCAATTTGTTGCGTATGTAGATTCTTGTTTCCTCAGTGGGAAAAACCTTAATTGGGATCTTCGAAAATGCACCATTAGGGTCATTGTTGAAAAATTTCCATGGAAACCTCTTAAACTTCGGCCTAGGTATTTTAGTAATCTCAACTATGGTTAGTGTATCCATTTTAACCTCAAATCTTCCTTCAAATGCTTGTAAAATCAGTTCTAATACAAACCCACAAAGCATAGATAGTTGTAAATACCTTTTTCGCGCTCAATGAGAACTAGGGTTTGAACCAATTCACTTTGAATAACCTTCAATCACTTCTCAATTTGCTCTACTTTTTTAAAATGTGAAAAATTAATTAGAAATAACTAAAGATTTCACTTTATACATTACTGATCTACCCTAATTTCCCACTTAATGCTTCAAATTCTCTAAAAGCTAGTAAACACTTTATTGAAACACTGTAAACCTTAAAATGCTCTGCAATTCTTTAGATTTGCATATTTTTTACCAGTTTCTTTTCCATAAGCTTAAGCATATCATCTTACACCATATAGATCTTTGTGTCACTACTTGACACCTCATATTTCCAGGGGGTTGTTATTTTTCTCTGTTATTGCTCCCCCTAACCCCATGTCTGGGTTTAGTTTTCAAAAGAATTATCTACACCAAATGGAGGTACATATGCATTTGGTTCATCCTTGTTCTTAGGTTCCTCTTTCTTTTTTCAAATATTTTCCATTTCCTTCTTAACTTTAGTAGGATCGGCTTTGTTTACAAGTTTATTCCTCTATTATGGATTAGTCCGCCTTCCATTCTTGCTTTTGCAAAATCTTGAAATGTGTCCAAGTTTATTGCAATTGTAGCATACAACATTTTTCTGATTGATCAAACTGACTTCTATTCATTCTTGATCTGCACTGGTTTTCCTTATGTCCAAATATATTGCATGTGTAACAATAGCCATTGAAAGATTGAAACATTCTACCAGTATTGAATCTATTCATCATTTGACTTATGCACTCAATAGCTTTATATCCAAATTTCTTGCATGCAAAACCTTGTCCAAAAAAAGGTCCAACATTCTGATTCATTCTACTTCTACATTCTATAGACTTATGTCCAAATTTCTTGCATGAACAAAAAATACCGTTGAAAGATGGGTACCTTTGAGCATTTGGTTGCTTAATAGGAGGTCTTCCATTATTGCTTCTTTGATTCTTGAACTATCTACCATTGCTTTGAGTTTTCTTCTGATTGTTAGCCTTGTTCAGTATCTGATTTGTCTTTGAACTTTGTCCTTCTTCAAGTCCCGAACCACATTTATCCTTAGAAGGTTTCTGAATTGCAATCAATTCATCAAGCATTGTAGTACTTATTTTGAATTTTTCCTCATGAGCTCTTGATTTCTCTAGATCTAATCTTAGGGTTACCACTTCTTGTTCAAGCTTTGTACATTCATCAGTCTTGATTTGTACAATGGCATTCAAACAATCCTCAATTCTTTTATTTTCTTCCACTTGCACTTTCAGTCCAATGATGTCTTCATTTGCCTTCTTCAACTGTTCATTAACTTCTCTATGTATTTCTTTGAACTTCTTGATTTGTTCTCATATTTTTGATGCATTCATTTGCTTCCCCTAGGATTTCCTTCAGAATTTTGTTCTCACTTTCAACTCTGTCAAGATCTTCAAGAGCAGCTTTAAGTTCTCCTTTTTCAAAAATGTAGTCATCTTCTTCATATTTAATTGCAAAAATTTCTTTTAGAGGAATAAGACACTTTTTTTCAATCATGTGTTCAAACTCCAAGATCTTCCTTAAGTTGTTAGTCTTTTCAAAAGGAACTAGGCTTTGATACTAATTGTTGAACACACAAAATACTAGGAGGGCGGGTGAATCAGTATTCTATTTAACCATTTAGTCATAATCCAATAATCAAAACATATCTAATTGTCACGATGAATGTAAACATGAAAGAGATTACAACACCACATAACACACGAACACAAAAAAAAATTACATGGAAAACCCAAAAAGGGATAAACCACAATGAGGATTAGCTCATAATATATTATAATGGGTTATAAGATATTATAGGGGCTCACTGCCAAGAATCATTGTCCTTATAAGGCTCACTGCCAGAAATAGATACCAAAAAAAAATGGCTACACATCCAAGGTGTGAACTGATGTAGGATGCACCTTCCTTTGCTGATTTCAATTCTAATGAAGCTCTGAATACAAAATACTACCCTGCTCAATAGTCACTCAATATACACAGTAATTCTACCCTTATAGTGATCTTATACATACAAATTCACAAGTTCGCACAATATCAAATTTCACACACATCATATTACCTTGTCATTACACTATGCAACTCAAAAAATATTCCACATATATACCCTATTACATCCACATACATCAATTAGGTTGGCCTAATTAGATGTAGCCCTATTTTAATTCAAAATCTCTTTGTTGGCTCCAAACTTGATTTAAAAATATCTTTGCACTCAAATAAAACATGCAACACTTGATTTAGGTTGGCACAAGTCTAAAATAGATCCCCTTAACATCCATAATACATATTAATCTTCATAGCACAATTTCAAGTATTAGGTTGACTAGGAATTAGACCTAATCACAAAATAAGCCAAACTAACCAACATCAATCATCCATATGATCATATAAGCACACACCATCTGGAATGTATGTAGTATTGACACCTATAAACCATCTCCCAAAATTGCTAAGTTTGATTCCAAACATTAGAGGAATGTGGACTAGATAACTCATACCATCTTACACTGTAGAAGCCAAAAAACTATATGTCAATCTTCTGTTACTTGTAACTTTCAACCTGTTCAACTAAAATTGCTGAAATATTGATCATATATGTATTTAGTAGTCCTCAATAACATATGTAACTACATAATTCAACCTTACTTATAACACGAGAAATTCCATACCAAATTACCAAATCAAGGTGTCACCAAAATTGTTTATCAGATCAAACAAAACTGTCAATAAATAATGTTGGCATCAATGAAAACACATCAAAGGGTTTCTTATTCATTCCTCCAATAATAACAAGGGGATCTATGAATCAAATAATGCATTAGCTAAAGAGAACTAAAGGAATCCATTTATGGTACCATGTATTTATCAAAGGGGTTATATGTGATAAAAACACTACACCTAGATCCATTATCAAACAAGGCACCCTTCAATTTTATATCTTGATATTTTACCATAATATATAAAAGATAAATTATTATTATAATAAATCAAGTGGAAATTTTTTCAACCAAATAAAATATCATTTTTATGTTTATATGGCATACATTGTAACATAGAACCAACAATTTATGGTAGAATATTAGAATGAACTTCTATATTTTCTAATTAATGTACAATATCCTTATATATATGCGATGTACACTTGATATATCATAAATAGTCATCTTAACCTATGTATAATGAAGTTGATCAATAATATCATATTTCATATGTGCCATGATTGTAATATTAGGTACATGAGAAAGATTAGTATTATTGGGTGGAAAAACTAGTTGATTAGATATTTATATTTTTGACCTCTACCCATCCTCTAATAAGTGTTCTCAATTACATGAAAATTTTGTGAAGTATGGGCCTTAAGAAATGCATGTTTGAGAATGAGTGAAGGTAACTTAGGGGATTGAAAAACCAAAATATCTCATTAATGAGAAGAAAAGTAAACTATTTGAATAATAGGCTAGGAGAGTGGACACACATCTAATGATTTAACACATGAGAGGGCTCAGATAAGTCCATAATATCCTTAATCACACTAGGGATATAAAAAATATAATAAAAAAAATGTTAACACCATAAACAAAAAATTGAAGATACAAGATGTATCCAACCATTAAAATGCTTTATCACTCAAAGTAAGTCTAAATTCACTCATCAATAAATTTTTATAGTCTAAGTACTCATAATTAGCAAACATAAATGAATTAACATGTAAAGATGAATCAATAAAACTATCAAATTTATAATGTAATAAATCTTCAATAAGATCCATAGTATCCATGGATACATAAATTCCCCGAGCTCCCTATGGGTGGTTTTGTTTTTGCTAAGTACCAACTCGCGCCTCAATTATTTGAACATCATCGGGCCCCTTTTTGAAGAGTTTCATCCACTATTGCCACGTGTCTGCCAAGCACTCCTTGTAGTGATTTCTTCCTTCGCTCTTCTACCGGTTCCCACCATGCTTCTACGTGTCGTCACTACAGGCACATAAAGGCTGCTTCCCTTCACTTTTTAGTCAAGCCCTGTCCATGTGCCACGTAGCTTTCATCCATGTACACTTTTTTACGGACCCCACAATTGATGCCGATAGTGAAGAATTCCTCCACATGCCTTCACCGCGCAGTCTCTCGACACAGGGAGGAGGAATCAACGAGCGGGTCCCAACCTATTGCCACGTGTCTCTTTTGCGGGGACTTCTTCGAAGGGGAGGCAATAGCGAGCTGCGTGCCCCACCAAGTTGTCGTATGTCTTAACTTCCTTCATGGTTGAACGACACTTGTCTACACAGGGTTTTTTTGGGACCACTGCCATCATTAGCAGGGGATGCATATGGCTAGGGAGCGACTACGTTCATGGCTCAAATATTTTTTTGTTACAACGGCTAAAGGGAATCATTGTTGCAGGCATCATTACTCAAGATATAGGATCTTTTTTGTTACTGGCCCACCAGGCGGTGGGATTTTTAGCTATATATATTACTTCTTCCTTCTGAAAATGAGTTCCAAAGATACAAAAAAATTAGGGGAAAGACACCAGGCCTTTTGTATTTCTTTTAGATTATTGTATGAGACTCTCAGACTATGCCATTGTTCGGCCTTTCTATTTTTCTTAAGCTATTTGATAAAACATTATACTATTCCATTATTGTCCTGAATTGCTTATTTGCGGAACTTCTATGATTTTAATACAAGTTTTTTGGTTTAGATCATGTATTTTACTCCTCTTTTCAATGAATGTGTATGAGAATTATTTTATGTCATTGTATAAAATATTCAGGCTTTCATTTTTTATTTTTGTTATTCTGAAACATAGCAGATTGTTGATCAGGCCCTTAAATTGAATCCCAAAAGATAGATTTATTATGCCTATATCTATTCCTTGGCGCATCACCTTAGTTAGATCTTTATTTTTTATATTTTCTTCATTTTCCCATTCCAAAACCCCAATTATAGAAGAAGACAACTTCTTAAAAAACCCAAAGGTCACTCAGTTTAGTGTAATTGGTCCCCCCATTAACTGAGTTTCCCATAAAGCTTGTTACCTTGCTAATTTTTGGCATCAACAGTATCATCACATAATTTAATATGAGATGATGAATCATCAATAATATCTACATAATAATCTAATGAACTATCATCATAATGCATGTTATCATGTAATGTATCACAAGATAAAGAACCGTCATGAATACTCATAAAGTTAACATGAGATATAAAATTCCTATAATGCCACTTTAAGCATATTACCATCATGTATAAAAGAAGGTAGATCATATAGATCACTATCCCTAGACTTTTCATAAGATATATCATTAAAGAGATATGATTCTAATGGTATAAAAGTAAGGCTACCATAAAATATAGAAATAGTAGCATCACAAGACTCAACAATATCAAGGATATCTAACAAAGGTGTGCCCTCCTCATATTATAAAGCATCATACCTAGATGTGTCAATAGAAAGCATGACTACATCATCATTTATCATACAAGAGGAATAATTTTCATAAATCAAGTACATAAATGAATTAAATTCCTATAAAAAGGATGAAAAAACATTGAAAAAGTATCAATGAAAAAGCATCAACAAAATTCGTGAAGGAGGAGAAGGTAGATAAGTAGGAAAATAACCCACTCATGAAACATGAAACATCATCAATATAAAAAAAGGATGCAAAAGCATCAAGGGTTGAAGGGTAGGAATCAATAAAGAATGATCACACCTTCTAATCATTTATATGTTTATGAAGATAATCCTAAGGTAAAAGATCATATGGACTCATATGGAAAGATTCCTCAAACAACATCCAATGGATGAAATAATTGAGATACCAAACCCTAATCTTAGGTAAAGAAAACAAAGGTGGGTAGGGATTAAAAAGATAAAAAGCATGAAACCCCATACTTCAATCAAGATAATAATGAAACATAAATAATGGTGGACCCAAACCCTAATTAGATCTAAAATAAAGACATACAACTAAAAAATATTAGAATTTAAACCCTAATGTGGAAGGATATACCCTAAGGACAAAACCTTAAGGAAGCAAGAAAGTTAGGTTCACTAAAATTAAACAGTGATAATTGGCCATCTCATAAAAATCTACAATAAATAAATAATTGAAGCAACAATCAATACACCTATAACTAATTAGTTAGGACTAATAGTGTTGATAAAATAAATGCTAAAAAGTAAATAAATAAAATAATCAATAATTGCCTTGGGATTGTACAACACAACATCACCATAAAATATTCTCATTTATTTTCATATTCATGGATCTAAATCATATTTGTCAATTTGAACCCTACTATGTAAATTTGATTCAACATATTCTAAAATGTACATTTATATGTCTTGCAGAAGTCATCTCCATTTTCCTAAGTCAGCATAAATATCAGTAAAGGGTTTCTTTTTTAATCTAAATCGTGCAGTGGGTATTTCAGAAAATAATCTTACAGATGAGCTAGTCTCATTGTATCTAGGTTCATATACAGATCTACGTTCATAAGCAACATCAGAGTTTAGTTCTTCGAGACTTACTATTTTAGCAGGAGGCAGAGGACTCGTCTGTGGCTCTTCACGATGTGCATCCATCTTTCACGCTACCAGGTACTGCAGAAGAATGAAGCGATGATTTACTTCGCCTATCCTTCAACTGCTACGTCTAAATCTTTTGTAGATATACTGTCTGGTTTACAAGCAGAGAAGATGAAGAGATACTCATGAGATCACTATCGAGTGCTTTAGATTAAGCCCTTATCCAGGATGCTAACACGTGTAAGAATGAATAGTAAACAAAGAAATTACTCAAGATCGAAGTTGTAAATAAACACATGCAGTGATGACACCAATAAGACAGATTACACAGAAGATACATTTCAATTGCAGAAGATTAACAAAGCTCTCGGGAACACTATTTCAGTTACAAAAGTCATCTCCAAGAAGAAGGATTCATTCAAGTTAAACCACCATCATTTCTTCATCCTAATCATCAATATTGAGATCCCTTACCAGAAGATATAAATGAGGCAGATATCCCCGCTCCATGGGATGTCACTTGGCAAAAAGCTCGAGATCCCCTAAGATACGTTGTTGGAACACCAAGTTTCAACTGGTTATCTAAAATTCTCGCCACAACAATGTGTGGTTACCTACACGGCCCACATACCGAACACCATTCAACCACAACCTATCGAGGAAACACTTTCAGACTCTGGTTCACTAATCTAGATCGATGGGATGATGGAAACAAATACATTGTAAACACCTATGGTCCATAGGGTGTATATCTAAACCTGCCACTCTACGAAGCCCATATCATCCGACATAAAGTCCCCACTTGGCTATGGACCTGACATTTCACGCATAAGCACACTTATCCTAACCCAAATATGCC
>VDFB02352251.1:0-11926 GCA_007258455.2 Sequoia sempervirens | reverse complement strand
TTGCATTCATTGATAGTAGATAACCTTGCTATGGTTTAAAGGCTAAGCTTTGAAATGTAATCATATCATCACCAAGCTTTTATATTTGATCAACCAAGGAGAGACCTTTACAAAGGTTGAAGCTATAGAACTTTTCTTTCTATCACCAAGCTCTTCCAGTCTAAGGATACTAGTTTGAGAAGAATGGTTTATTCAAGGAGTTTCTCCTTCGATGAGATTATTATTGTTACACGATCATTAATGAAAGACATGAATAGCACAACCGGCCACAATATGTTTTAATGCATTGTTCCTTTGTTGCAACATTGCCATCACAACTATTTCGTTGGTACTAAAACAACACACTGTCTTCACCAACAATGGTAAGGACTATGATTAAGGATAGCATACTGTTTTCTTAAGTACTACAATGCAAATCAGCAATGCCTTGTTTTAGATATCTCTCAATTTGGCACACCAATATGCCATTAATGATTTTGCATTAAAAACATATTGTATTGGCCAAGTACATAGTTGTGATGCTATTCATGTCTTTCATTAATGATCGTGTAACAATAATAATCTCATCGAGAGAAGGAGAAAGCTCCTTGAAGATCAAATAAACCATTCTTCTCAAACTAGTATCCTTGGACCAAAAGAACTTGGTAACAGAAAGAAAAGTTTTGTAGCTTCAACCTTTGTAAAGGTCTCTCCTTGGTTGATCAAATACAAAAGCTTGGTGATGATCTTATTACATTTCAAAGCTCAACCTTCAAATCATATTAGGGTTATCTATTGTCAATGAATGCAAGATAGGCCACTGTAGTTGTACCTCTACAACAAGACTATCTCACCATTTGCAACCTGCTAGCCAACAATTTTCATTAAAGAATACCACTGTTAAATACCATAATTCATCAAAAGAGAATGACTTTCATCAAAAAGAACAAATGAATACATAAAAAAAAATGACTATCATTGTTGATAAAGAGCATAATACTAGAAAATATCACAAGATCATTCTCCACTATGACTACAAAAAGAAGATGCAAAGAAGAATTGAATAACATTTGCATATCTATTCCTTGAATCATGCCAAAACTAGGCACCAACATCACTATCATTGATCATAGAAGGAAGACACTGTTAAGAATTCAATATTAGATAACCATTGTCATCCAAGACATTGAAAAACTCAAGCATGAAAAGCACTATCATTTGTTGTCAAACATTTGATCATAGAATACAAAAAACTGCACCAAGATATCATTAAACTTATTCATTGTGCAAAAGAATTGAATAGACTAACACCATATTGTCTTAGCATATGCATATCCACTATTAGTAGAATCCAACACTATATCCTTGTAACAATATCACTTGTATCATTTGCACAAGCATAAAGGCACTTCCTCCTAGATCAAATTGTATGTCGAGACCACTTAGTATCAAGCATTGCAGCATGTGCACAACAAGTTCAATCAAATTTCAAGCATAGTTTATAAGAAACTGTCAAGTCAAATATTATTGTCTCAATCATTGCAACTGTCAATGTATAGATATTATCAAGTTGAAGTGTCAAATCACTATCCAAGGTAATTCACTATCCAAGATACTATCCAAAACATCATGGTCTATCCAACTTACTGCCAAAGCATAGAAAGTATTCATCCCTATCAAAAGATAGTAATAAATATTCACTTAACTATTATTTCTTCAAGCAACAAACATTTTTGTTATATCACTATTTTTCAAGGCATTGTTTACAAGTTTAAATTACTATCCATTTAGTTGGACCACACTCAAACCCCTGTGAACTCATACCACTGTCAATACTTTGTGATCAGATACTTGCAAGCACAAACATAAATTTCATTAAACTATCATTATGAACTAATCTTCTAAAACAACTCTGTCAATTGGATGTATTGAATCCCTAAGATAGAGAGCAATGAGAACAAAATATATCACTGTCTAGTGTGTCACAAATTTTCTATATAGGTACTTGTCTTCTACAACAAGTATTTTCTAGACAATGCATCATCATGAAAGAGCAAATGAAGAAACAACATTATTCTAGATTCAAGGAGCATTGTCTAAATAACAGAGCACATTATCATTGTACATGACATATGAAAATGGTAGAACATACTAGAATCATGTAAAGCAGTATTGTTAATCAATAGTCATGACAATAGTATGAAAGAAATCAAAGATATCAAAGTGTCATATCACTAACTAAAAACATATTCAACTGCCACTTACTTCAAAAACACTTCCACCAACCTGTGTTATATTGAGTGAATATCATATCACCACATAAGATCCACTTTATCACCACAATATCAACATGTTCACCACACACTATATTGATAGCACAAAAAAACTAACTTTTCATTTATTGACCCATAGTGTGTAGAAGCGTAATTTCCAAGAAACTTTTCAAGACAAGATGTCAATGTGGAACATAAAACAACAGACTGTACAACCATTAACACTAAACCATTTCTCCATTGTCCAAGTAATAACAAGCCTCAAGTATGAGAATCTTTGACAAACAGTGAACAAAACCTTATGTAAGCCTTCTATCAATCATCATGAAAGGATAGCCAAGGAATTCAAACCAATGTTATGATCATGGGGATAAATGTTGCTACACAATGACAACATCATTGTCCTTTCAAAACTTGTTCACTTATATTGCATGGTGACTTTTAGATCAACAACAACATAATAGAAAGACAAAAAATATTTGCATCAACATGACATTAATCACTTTACTAGAACCATTACCACTTTGACAAATACCTTTGTCCAAACAACATTCCATTACTGTAAAGACACAACTTCTTTGTTGTTGTGTATGGGGTTTGATTGATAAAACTATTAATCTCCCCCTATCATCGTGCTTCCTTTTATGCACTACTATGTCACTTGTTTAGTATGCACAAGACCTGATTCTTCTTTTTCTTTCTGTTGTTCTCCAAACTTTCTTCTCTAGTTTCTTCTTATCACTAGATGTTTGTGACTTTGTATTTTTCTTATGTAAGCAATAATTTATTCTCTCCTATTTCACAAACCTAGTCCTATAATGCTTTGCAATAAGACCATGATTATGACATTTATAACATATTACATTCATATTCTTATAGAATGCATATTGATTTCTACAAGAACTTGCTTTATGCCCATAACCATTACATGAATAACAATAACCAGAAAATGAATGAGTGTACCTTACTGATTGATCTTGCCAAGTAGGTGGAAATCTTGTAAACCTGTTTGCTCTACTTATTCTTCCTCTGTTGAAGCTCTTGAACCGTCTACTGTCAGTAGTCTTAATTTTTTATTTCTTCTTTTCTTCAGTCTTAGGGACAACAATGCAATAATTTAAATCAATCTTCGTTCTTGTTGTTTTTCTAACTCCAAAACTCTATCCTTCTACAAATCCCACACCAATAATGTCCTTGTGATGTTTCTACTTTCTTAACATCTCATTCAATTTTTTGGTGCTCTCATCAAATTTCTAATTATTTTCTAATTTCTTTTTAACATTCTCAAGATCTTTCCTTAGAGAAACTATTTCTCTTCATGCTTGTGGCATTCAATTGTTTTAACTTCCAAATCAAAACTTGTCATGTCTGCTATCCTCTTGTTTTCTTCAATCCCTAATTTTAGATTGACAATCAGCTCATCTTTTACAGTGTGTTCTTTTAACATAGAACTTTCCTCTATACTCCTTTTCAATGAGACAAACTCACTCTCTAGCCTTTTACAATCTTCCACTTTGGTTTGCAAGTTTATCTAGTAACTTCTTCAACTCTTCTAGACTCTACCAATTGTAACTTTAGATCCCAATTCTCCTTTATGAGTTTCTCAATCTCATTAAGGGCATAAATAAGTTCACCTTCAAAATGAATTTCACATGCATCTTTAACATACTCTTGTTCAAAGTCACTCACAAAGGGATCTTCTATGTCAACACTCTTCTCTATATAATCATTTTTTTAACTAGGTTTAGAGGGTATTTGTTCTTCAACATTCTGCTAAGTATTTATTTTTCCTCTATTTCTCTTACTTTTTTCCATAACAAGTACTCCACTACCAGGAACCACTAAGTTGGTTAAACTTTGTGCAAGGGTATGGCTCTAATACCACTTGTTGGAGTAAGGGAAATATTAAGAGGAGGGGTGAATCACTATTTCAATAATCAATTTTAACTTAGTGATTCTTCAAAACACTTAAACTCTTTGAAAATAATAAATGTTCAGTTTCAAGAATATAATCATATGTGATAACCAAACTTTAGATTCTTAAACAATATGTAAACTCAAATGTTGCAATGTAAATAAAGGAAATTGCAAGACCAAAATGCATCCACAAAAAAATCATAACACGATGTTTTTCATGAGTAGAAAACCCTCATAGGGATGAAAAAACACTCGTAAAATTCCTCACTAGCTTATCAAAATGCCTCACTGGCTACATAATGCCTCTTTGGAAAAGCCTCACTGGCTACAAAATGCCTCACTAGCAACATACGACCTCATTGGGAAAAAATCAAACTTGTCTCACTAACATGATCTTATACAACATTTCTGAATCATTAATAAATTCAATTACAGAGGGTTACTCTATTTCACTGCATAACATTTCTACTTTCCATCCTTACACATTCAATGTCCTAAAGATTCATTAAATTGGAATCTTCAAAACACAAGATGTATTAGATTATACACTTCACTGTTTTGCATACATTTTTGCAAAAGGAAATTTCAAAATTCCGCTCATAAACTCAACATGATATCTTTGTGAAAGCACCGAACCAATAACAGTGATAAATCATTGTTTATATAAATGATCAATAGTACTCATGATGCTGCCAATTGTCATTGTTTAGACAATCAAATGAATTGTGTACAAACTATTTCATAACTACCCCTTAAGCAATCATGATGACTTGTGTTCAACCAACTTTAACAAGACTTTTACCATGCTCGATACAATATGCAAGCTATGTGTATACATTTAACAAAAGAAAAACTCAAAGTGTAACACACTTAACAAACTATAGAATAATTGTTCTTTACACATAGTCAACACTACCAACAAACTGTGTGTACATATTAAATAATGGACACATGCCCTCAAGTAGACTTCATATTTGCAAGACCGACTTAGTGTAAAGGCTTCTCACATCATCGTTTTAATTTGGCTGGCGTTAATGCGAGACTCAGGAATTTATGAATGTGAGCTTAAAACGTAAATACCCTTGTAAAGGGATAAACAATTAGAACATATGAAATATTAGATAATGAAGTTAATTACAACATGACAAGGATTCACAAAAAACAAATACGAGAATATTTGGAGATGGAAACTGAGCACTAAGCACAGTAATGAAAAGATTTGACTATGTACAATAACATGTCCAGCTGCTTTCAATAGAACAAAATACATTTCAGTTAATAATAGCCGAGGTTGCCAAGGTAGTCTTCGTTGAGCAGCGCAGCCGGATTGAGGCGCGGCGCCACTCAGTGTTTCGGCTACATTTCGCCCAGGCTTCTGTACCGCCGTTCGCAGGCTCTTCCAGGCCTTAGAGTAAATTTGCCCCTAAAACCCGCGTTTCATTGCACCAAATGACCTTTAGGGCTGTGTTGAATATACACAATAATGTTTTCGCTTTGAGAAAAAATAATTTTGTCGATGTTTATACCTCAATGCTACCCAAAACTTGTGACATTCAAATGATATATGTCAATGTTAAAAACATAGCTTTTATTCATACGAGTACAATACTCATCATAGTGCCTTGTATCAGTCTAGTGATGCAAATGTGCTAAGGTCAATGCATAAGACCCATGTGATGGTCTATAACAAAATGATAAGTGTAGCCCAAATCTAAACCTTAAGACCAAAGCATGTCTTAACACAAAATATGTCAAGAGTAGACACAACCACCATATGTATACCAAGTATGTTGTCTCAATAACCTTTCACTATCAAAATCTCCCATAAACACAAAAATATATACTACCTTTGTGACCAAAGAGCATTTCCATCCCAATGACATTCAACCTTAATCAAATAGCACTGAACCTTCAATGAATACCAAACATGTATATATATACCAATGTGTATTACCCGAAAATGTGCTAAGTTGAACATTCAACCAAAGCCAAACTATCTCATGTCTTTCATTGAAGTGCAGAATATCTGAATGCATGCCACTTTTGATCAACGCTTGACATCAATGTCAAAGAGGTCAACAATTTTAATGTAGTCTTGCAATGTTGAGTGGACTATTTAGTTAGATAAACCTCTGATTTGTGTATGTTCTAGCAAGTTTACAATAAATTAGTTAAGACTCTACATTTTTGGCATCATTTTCGGGGATGGTGCTATCTTCATACATTTCTTTTTAAGCTTTCATAGTTTACATTTTGTTTTTAGCATTAGGATTGTTAGACTTAATATTTTTAACACTAGAAGATACACTAACATTGTGCAGGACTACTACTTTATAAAGCCATATTTCATGTATGTAGAGGAAGAGAGATTCTTTGGGTAAATTCCTTCCCTCTACACGCCAAAAATCCATAGCATAAATTGGTGAGCCCAGTACTCAGAGTGAGGGTAATACTGAAGAAGAAATTTCCCTATCACCAACATCTACTACACTTATAGAGGGAACATATCACACCATGGGTGATGTAATGGATGATGATCCTGAACATGCAACATTTGAGTTCCCAATCACTAACCAGGAAAGGGCTACAGTGCTAAAGAATATCCCTCCTTCAGCCTTACCAGTCTTTCATGGGTTAATGATCGAGGACCTAGATACATTTATGTTTGAATTTGATGTCCTGTGAAAAATTTATGACTATAATTTTGATGCTCATAGGATCAAACTCTCCCCACACCCACTGCCATGTGCCCTATTGGATTCAGGAACAGAGGGAGACACTGCAGAATAATGGCCCTTGTGGGGAGATTTCAATTTTCTTTGAAGAAAAACCCATAGAATTAGTTGTTTGAAGAGTCCCTCAAGCTGGTATTTTTGAGGGGAGTTAATGATGACTGTATGGATGCCCTGAACCTCATTGACAAGGAGATATCTCTTAGATACCATTTGAATACACCTACAAGGTCTATAAGAATTATTCTAGGACCTTCACTAAAAGGCCAAGAGGAGATAGGACATCCACTATTGGTAAAACATCTATAGGGGTTTCAACGATAGAGTTAAGCAACCTGTTGTCCAACTTGAAGGAGCACATTATCAGCCACTTAACAACTCATTTGGATACTCTCCACATCAATAAGAAGCAAGAGGAAGTTGAGGCCATTCTCACTAAATACTGTCCAAGTTGTAGGCAAAGAAAAGCGAACTATAAATGTAAGAGGGTGGCTAGTATCTAGCAAGATAAAGTTGAGAAACTTGATTTTCAGACAATTGAAGGAGATGATGGATAACTCTTTTATATAGCTCAAAGGAGGCTATGGAAAAAAATACAAGGTATGCCATAAGACCCCCTCAGCTTTAATTCATCCTTTCTTATTGGGAATTAGAACTTTTCTGCTTGGAACTCTTAACCCTAGCCAGCAAATCAAAATTAGTGGTAAAACCCTCAACAATGGCCACATCCCCAACAAAATTGGAACCAACAATAGAAAAATTCATGGCCACAAAAAAAATTCTAGGGTTCCAATTATAACCCCCAATGGAAAACACAACAGAATCAGTGATAGCCTCAGTGGCAAAAAGGTCGGCGGTGGCAACAACAAAATGTAAACTATCAACATCCTATGCTTCCACCTCCACAACAATAAGCTATTATGCCTCCATCAAATCCTACATACCAACCACCTAAGCCACCACAACTACCTACCCAACCTGCACCTAACCCTAACAATAGGCCTGTTCAACAAGCTTATGCTAACGAGCTGCAAATACCCATGGGGGTAGAGGTGAGTATGATGCCACCTCACGATCAAGAAAGAAAACAGCCTTTGTCCCTCAAAATTTACAAATATGAGTGAGCTACGGTTTGGTTTTGCTTCAGGCAGGAACTTGAGTCAAATTAGGTACACCAAACTACCTCAAGTCCAAATCCTCCTTTTCTTGAATGCCTAGCTATTCAAAATCATCACACATAGGCTGAGACAAAATTCTTGGGTCAATTAAAAGATGTGAACATCAACATTCCACTCATCCAAGCTATCAAAAGCATCCCTATTTATGCACACTAAAGGCAGAAATGGAAGGGATCGCCGGACGTTCGTATACAAGAATACTACTGGTATATTGGTAGGAATGAACCACTACAAGGTATACGGACCTTGGTGGTCCATTGTGGACATCAAGTTAGTAGGACCAGAACATTAAAAGAACTTGGGCGCTTAATGGCAACTAGAAACAAAATGCGGTTGCTTTGTTAGCAGACCTACAAAAACTTATTTTGCCATTGTGATAAGGTCAGTCAAAAACTTGAAGGAATCATTGAACTTAGGTTATTACCTGTGAACCGTATACAAAGGAATATCACTTTGGTACACATAGTTTTACAGCCAAAGTTTTAATCCTACGGGCTACCCACTCATCTAGGCCACGGTTGCTTCCATTACATTTTATGGAGTTCTACCGAGAATCTAAAAATAACCCTATATCAACTAGAGGAAATAACTGATTGGTCACTATTGCTTATGTTGATCTTGAAAATTACTCATTCGGATGAGGAGATAGCTTATTCTTTGTAGGCCATATGAAACCGCAACCCTTTATTGGATGAGTCCTCATAATGAAGATGACCCCAATTGCTCCCCTTAATTCAAAGCTTGGGTGCGTCCCACAACAATAGAGTTGATATCTTGCATGGACCCACGAAGTATTATATCCAGCGATTTCTTTTTCCGAGGAAAATGTCTGCACCATTTCCCTTACCACAATAGGTATTAGCCACCAATCATTCCAATCCTCATCTATACAAAATCAAGGGTGGAAGTCGTATTGCGAGGCTGAACAAATAGTACTGGCGGTGAACAATACTTGTTCCTGCGCACGCACAGTAGCCATTGGCACACTCCAGCATCCTTGTAAGCCCAGGTTACCCATTATGAAGGCACTTAAGATGCTTGACTTGGTTACTTATCAATGATGGTTGTAGACCCATTCATGACTAGAGACATGTGAACTTGGCTTTGAGAGACATAGTCAAAGTTGAACTTCAAAAACTCCTTGATGCAGGTTTTATCTATCCTATATCTAAAGGTGAATGGGCCTCACCTTTAGTAATTGTTCCTAAGAAAGGTGGAAAGTGGAGAGTTTGTGTAAATTACAGGGAATTGAATACAACCACTAGGAAATACCACTTTCCATTTCCCTTCATAGATCAAGTGTTTGATTCTCTACCTAGAAAGAAGTACTTTTCATTCCTAGATGGTTTTAGTAGTTACAATTAGATAAAAATTGCCCTAGAAGATTAGGACAAAACCATATTCACTTGTCTTTGGGGTACTTATGCCTACTTTGTTCTACCCTTTGGCTTATGCAATACTCTAGCTATCTTTCAAAGGGTAGTACTCAACATCTTTTCTAATTATGTACATGACTGTATGGAGATATATATGGATGATTTCACCACATATGGGGAATTTTATGAGGAAGCTCTTGGCAATCTAAAAAAAGGTGTTAAAAAGATGTAAAGAAAACAACTTGTCACTCAGCAATGAAAAGTACTTTAAGATGATGACACAAGACATAGTATTAGGGAACTTCATATCTAGTGCAAGGATTCAAGTTGATCCACACAAAATAGAAATTATATCTACATTCCTATTCCATAGAAGTAAAGAGATATCAAAAGTTTCCTTGGCCATGCAGGCTACTATAGGTGGTTTATCAAAAATTTCAGTAAGATTTTTGCACCATTGTTTATTTTGTTGAGTAAGGACATTGAATTTGAATGGACATCAAAGTTCCAACACTCATTTAAAGAGTTGAAGAAAGCCTTGACTCAAGCACCCATTTTGAGGAGACCAAATTGGACCTTACCCTTTCATATACATATAGATGCTTCAAATTTTGCTATTGGAGTAGTTTTGGGTTAGAAAGAAGGTAACAAAGAGTACAATTTACTACATTGACAAGAATCTTCAAGGAGCAGAGTTGAACTATACTGTTACAAAAAAGAAGATGCTTGCAGTAGTGTATTCCATCAATGAATTTAGGCATTACATTACTAGTTCTTCAATTTTTATCCACACAGACCATACAATGATCATATATTTGATGAACAAGCTTGTATTTGGGGGTAGATTGGTATGATGGTTGTTCCTACAAGAATTTGACATTACCATAGTGGAAAAACTTGGTAAAGCTAATGTAGTGGCATATTTTCTATCAAGGTTGCCAACACGTTCAATTGAAGGAGTGGTGCATGATTCATTCCCAGATGAGCACTTATTTGCTCTAAATGTACATATACCCTGGTATGCTAACATTGCCAATTATCTAGTAACAGGGTAGATTCCACCACTTTTCTCCAATGGAAAAGAGGTAGTTGGTACACAAATATTTTCCATACTCTTGGGTATCAAGTTATTTGTTTTACACTGGCCCTGACAACATTATGAGAAGGTGCATAAGGGAAGATGAAATCTTTGATATCATGAAGGATTGCCATGATGAGTCATGTGGAGGTCATTTTTTAGCAAAAGGAACAACCTTTAAGATCCTCACAACTGGCTATTATTGGCCAACTTTGCACAAAGATGTTGCTAAATACATAAGGAGTTGTGATAGGTGCCAATAGATGGGAAGACCAACAAAGAGTGATGAAATTCCTTTCCAACCTTCGTTAACACTAGCTCCTTTTGACAAATGGGGTCTAGACTTTATTGGACCAATCTCACCTAATTCCAACAACAAGGAATACATTCTTGTTTGCAATGATTACTTGACTAAGTGGGTAGAAGTAAAGGCCTTATAGTTTTCCAGAGATAGCAATGTGGCTAAATTCTTGTATGTGGATATATTTACTAGGTGTGAATTACCTAGAGAAATAGTCACTAATCAAGGTCCATAGTTTACTTCTGACCTCATCACCAAATCGGTTGAATAATACCAAATTAGACATAAGAAGTCAACACCTTACCACCACTAGGCTAATGATCAGGTGGAAGTCACTAATAGATAAATTGAAAGTATTCTCACTAAGATAATGCAACTACATAGGAAATATTGGGTTGCAAGGTTACCAAAAGTAGTATGGGCATATAAAACAACCATTGGTTTTACACCTTATGATCTAGTATATGGTAAGACAACAATCCTTCCAATTGAGTTTGAATACAAAATAATAAGGATAGTAGTGGAACTGGAAATGGATCTAACAAAAGCTCAAAAGGAAAGGTTGCATACCTTAAATGGTTTGGATGAGATTAGAATGGAGGAAATCCATCACACTGAGGTACTACAACAACAAAGAATGAAATGGCATGATCAATACATTAAAATAAAGGAGTTCAATGTCAGAGACTGGGCACTACTATTTGATTCAAGGTACAAAGACTTCATGGGGAAGCTCCAATCCAGGTGGTTGGGGCCGTATGAAATCAGTCAAGTTTATCCTAATGGAGCCATCAAGCTACATACCATAGATGCAGTCAGATTTTCTCTTCTTGTCAATGGCCACAAATTGAAGCTATATAAAAAACCATTACAAAAGGATGATTTCATTTTCTCCCTATTTCAACAATATGGTGCTCATAGTGAACTAGATACAAAATTTGACACACGAAGTGATATTTCAGAAACACATGCTATACCAAGCACTTCCAGTGACCCAATGATTGAGCTACACAACTCAATCCTTGAGATCATTCAGGTTTAATCTTTTACTTTATCTCACAAGCACACACAACACAGTTCTAATGATGTTTA
>VDFB02352250.1:0-32151 GCA_007258455.2 Sequoia sempervirens | reverse complement strand
ATTTTATTTTTTTGCTTTTTCCACTTTTCGACCTCATCAATTTATTTTTTTGCTTTTTGTTCTCGTCATTAATTTTTCTTTTCTTTTTCTTTTGTCTCCTCTCCTTACTTTTACTTTGGACGCATGTTGCCACTTATAGGAAAAAAGGCATCTTTTATAACATTCTTCGCAGCATGTTCAAAGATATTTTAAATAAAAAATCTCATCTACCAAGGGAGTGGGTCTCATACCTTTATAACTTTTGTCGACGTACCATTTTCCATACTATTGATACCATGTAATGTTTTCTCCATCCACCATCGACAGACCTACCAGATTTGGTATCACCCACCATAGTCCATTTGAGGTCACCAATGTAGGGGGTTCCCGATTATTTTCTTTGGCATACTGGAGTACTTCTTTGTTTTATCTATCTAGTTGTGTAGCAATGAACATATCTTCCACCATCATTAATGTTTTCAAACACGATCCTTCCTCTTTTGTATATTCATCCCATTCATCCTCATCACAATCATGTTTGTCCAAGTTGCCTTTATTCTGAATTGCTTTTCCTTTTCTTTCCTTTTTGGCTTCTTCGTCCAAATCATATGGTTGGTATCCTCTTCATTCTCCTTTGTAGGGTGCATGAAACTTCTAGTGGCCCCATACTCTTTTCCATAACGTTGGTGTTCCGAACAATGCGTTGGTTAAATGTTTATATGCTTAGGATATTGCAATTCCTTCGACTTTTTTCTTAAAGAGTCTTTCTTCCACTATTCTCTCATTTCCTATCACTGTCCAATCTTCGTCTTCCACATACTGGTTTCCACTTATTCCCCAATCTTCCTCTTCCATGGTTCCGCTTTCGTTTACTTTCTAATCTTCTTTTGTTGCGTATCCCAACATATTTATCCCGATTGGTGCTTCCTTTCTCTCCTAATATGGTTTTAATTTTGATTGGTTAATGGAGTCTAGCAACAGAGTTAACAGAGTCTCGTCTAAATTCTCCAATTTGATTGCTCCATTTTCGCCAACTTCACTGATTGTAAAGGGTTTGAGCCACCTGAACTTGAATTTTCCTGGCTTAATCTCATTATGGCCATTATACTTTAAAACTAACTGGCCAGGTCAAAATCTCATTCGGCGAGGGTGTTTGTCATGCCATTACTTCCTTCTCTTTTGTATTGCCTCCATCGCCCATTGTGCCAATATTCTTGTTCGTCTAATTTGTTTAGTTGGAATAACTACTCCTCCAAACTCTTTGTGTCACCAAGTCTATTCTCCATGGCTATTCTCAAGCTTGGCAACATGTATTCTGCTGGCACTATAGCTTCTTGGTTGTACATTAGTTGGAACGATGTGTGCCCAGTCGTCACCTTATATGTCGTACGATATGCCCATAGTACATTAGGTAACTTCTCTTCCCAATCAGCGTCCTCAATGCCGCACGATTTGTGGATGACTGAGACAAGTACCTTGTTCGTGGATTATGCATATTCGTTTGCTCTTGGGTAGTATGGACTTGACAAGTTGTGAAAGATTCGGGACTCCGTTTTCATCAGGCGAATGACATGGTTAATGAAGTGTCCACCTCTGTCGCTGGTAACTTGTATCGGGATGTCGTTCCTTGTGACTATGTGTTCATATATGAATCTTTCCATACTAAGTGCACTGTTATCTGGCAGTGCTTGAGCCTTCGCCCATTTCGTCAAGTACTCGATAGTAATCTTTCTTGTTAGGATTAATGTGCCATCCACCTTGTAAATCCTATGCCATGGTTCCAACATCCTTGGAAAGTGTCTCTAGGCACTTAGGGTGTATTGGGAAATTATTTTGTAATATTAATCTCACCATTGTTTGTATTACATTCATAGGGTGATGGGTTCCACTAGCAACGGTAAAGGTGACTTGTGGACATAAATATTTAATATTGTTTTCCCCACATGTGGACGCCTAAAATGGGATAATAAATGCTAAGGAAAAAGGACAAATGAGTGACCATTGGTATTCTCCAAGTGGGAGTTTGGAATGAGGCAACATGTGTCTCTTGGTACTCCATCATTTATTGCATTTAATGTAATGTTTCTCTCAAGTTTGGGTGCCCAAGTTGGAGGGGAAGCATTGGAGCCAAAATCAGTGTCCTTCCGCATTTTGAAGAGGTCATACAAGGGTTAGGGACGTTTGAAATGGTGGGTCATCTTTGGGAGCCTTGTTTGGGGCTTAAGATGTCTTCACAAGTCTATAAAATCAATCTCTTGGATGTAAAAAAAATGAGCAACAATTGAATGTAGAGTTTCTTTGTAGGAACAAGGACAAGTTGAAGCATAAAGAGGTTGTTCACAAGTGCACAGGTGCTGCCATGTTGGAAGCAAAGAGGATAATGGAAGTAGGTGTATTGTAATCTCATTTATTTGAAAATAATGCATACTTCGCCTCTCTTCTTGGTGGAGTTTATCCTGTATTATGCGATGCTCTTGTGTTGCTGATTTGTGCCTTATTGCTGCTATCTTATGGTGATGTTATTCTTTATATATCATTGTTATAAGATCACATAAGGTAGTGTTTATAATCATGTTATGTTGGCTGATTTTTGGCAACATAAAGAAGATGGATCTAATCGTGGTAATTTCATATTAAGGCAACTTAATTTTCAAATTTGAATATAAGTTTCAAATTTTCATGTTGTTGTAGTCCAAGCCTTGTATCTCATCCATTGAAGTCATATTTGGATAGAGATTTAATTTTCCAACAATTGGTATAAGAACCTATTTATTTCTCATCATTTCTCCTATATTTCAATATGATGGATGGGGTCATATCCAAATGGTACCAAGCACAAAAGAAATTCACATTCTATCTCCAGAATTAATGAAAGGACGGTTGATTGTTTTAAAGCACCTGGTTTGTCAGTGCAAAGAAGCTCATATCATTTTTCATTGCAAAGACATTACTAGAAGTTTTCCCATTGGATTTCATAGTCTAGATGAGCTTGTTGCTATATTCAGTCCCTCTTGTATAATATTATTGTGTCAGATGTCTCCTTACAAGGCCAGTAAAGAAAGAGATACTTTGCATTACATTCTAATTCTTGCAATCAATTTCCCTAATAGTCATATTGAATGGATAATCAAACATGATCCTACAAGCCTGCATGGAGAATGCTATCATCTTGATACAAGCCACTTTGTTGTCAAAAAAATGTGACACCATTTCAATTACCATTATGTACTCCAGTCTAATGATGCCTTTAATATACCCAGCATCCACTTAATTACAAATGTTGGCAATCAGCATGTTCTTGAATGGAACCCAGAATGACAACGTAGCAAGCGTGGTGCAACATATTGTATATAATTAAAGTAGAAAATATGGTGGGCCCATATAAATGAAGTTCACTATCTAAATTTACATATTTGTATAATATTAAACCTATATAGTGTGATAATAATATATTGATATTTTAATGGTGGAACAATAGGGATAACAATACGGAAGCATGGTGGATGGAATCTTGTACAAGAAATTGTACAAATCTTGACATGGTTGGTGAAAATTTTACGTGTGAAGCATGGTGGACCTTTGAGAACCATGTTAAATAAATTATATTATAAAAGAAATGACAATGTCAACCAAATTATTTTTGGTAGATACTCCTTAACTTTTAATAAATAGTTTATATAAATAAATAAATTTGATGTATATTAAAGCAAGAATTGACACTATCAGCCATTTGGCACAATATTCCTCCTTTGCTTTTGAAAAAATAGAGCGAGTGTTACTTAAGTATGGTACTTTATTATGTATGTTCCTGCACCTAATTTAGCTTGCTTAGATGAGTCAAAAGATGAATCTTAGGTTGCAAGGTGTTGCACTCTTCCATAGGAGTTACTATTTCAGATGTGGGAGTTACAATACTTATTGGATGAGGTATCCACCCATCTCCCCTTGCATTTCCTATAAATGCACTCATCCTCTTTGTATTTAGGAACCCTAATTAATGGAATAGAATAAGTCTGCCTATCTTATTCTCATAGTCTTGGTGTTATAATAGTGTTGCTAATAAATTCTACACAACAGATTCTAGTTTTCATTTGCTTGTTGCAAAATCTAACATGGCATCAAAGCCATCATGTCCTAGGACTAGTCCATATTTTGTTTCAAGAGTACTAGAGCTAGGAGTATTTTTTAGTAGAAACATTTTTTGGTGAATGGTGTGTTTTTAACCTCATCATTGTATTCAGAAGATTTGAAATAGTGAGGGTAGGCTTTTGTTTTGATTGAATCTGACATTAGGAAATTAACCAACTTGGAGTTTGAGTGTATGTGTCATGTCTTTTTTGCAAGTAATGCACGTTTGGAAAGATTTTGAGCCCACCATTACATTTGGAAGGGCCCAAAACCCTAGGAATGCATGTTCACTCACTCAAATCCAAGAACTTTGCCCAAGGCCCTAGTCTTTTTCTACCTGCATGCAAATCGAGGAATAATTTGGGGATTGCACAATACTAAGGTTTAAGTACTACTACGAAGTACAAACTTTTGTAGAGTTCAAGATTCTTTTGACTTGATCAGCAACACCTGCACACACTTTGCACAGCAACCATACTTCCCAGTGTACCTCCCTTGAACTCCACAAAATCTGACATCCTACTTCAGTTTTTCTCCCCACATCAGCAATTACTTGGTCAGGTGTTCAATCATTGGCAGCAACTCCTGCCAGACATCATGCCCTGAAAGCATTCACTGTGCCTGCACCAACAACCTGCCACACGGCAGTCAAACCTTGTGGAAGCCATCACATCATGTATCAACCTACCACACCCATATGACCTGTCACCTACCAAGTGTTGCGTATGCCACATGTAGTCATATGGTGATGTCATGTGTCACCATTTCTACATGCCACATGCACTCCACCACCTCAGCATCACATCAGCACCTGTTCAACCCTGCCCCCTCTCATGTGAAGGTTTGTAACTTTTAAGGCTCACAACATTCAAACAGTAATTCAGATTTGAGTATCATTTTGTTTTAAAATTGCAATTTTTCAAGAATCCATTGGTACAATAATATTTTAGCTAGGATCTACAATTTTTCCAAAAAAATTGTAAAATCACTGCAATACCATAAGCAGTTGATTGAGCTCATTGTAAATGCACTAATCATAAAGTGCCAAATTTGTACTTGCAATGGGGATACTTTCATTGAGAAAAATCAAGGGTTGTACTCATGTGTTGTTTGCTGTTTCCTTCTGTGTTTTGTTTTTTCATTTATGCATTACAGAACAATAGCAAATACCTACCTTAACACCCTACAACTGCTTTGCATGGAAATCTAAGATGATGATGTTACTAAAGGCTAAAGGATTGTTCATAATAACACAAATTACTAAAGTTGAACCCACAACAAATGCTGAAAAGATAAAATGGCTAAATAAGTGTGATGAAGCATATGGTTTCCTATGCCTTGTTGTATCTCCCAATTTTTTTTTTTCATGTTTACAACTAAGGACATATGGGATACACTACAAAAGTTGTTTGGAGCCTTGGACAAACTGGTGAGATTAGAAGACCTAGAGAACAAGCTAATCAGTCTAAACCCATGTAATTTTGATAATATCCAAAACTTTATCAAACAATCTGTCTCTAAGAACACAACTAAAAGACTGCAAAATTGAAAAAAATGACTCACAATTAGTGTTGAGTATTCTATCTAAGCTTTTGTTTCCACCTTTCATGCTACCAAGGTTGCTATAGGATAAAGTTTCATTGCCCTCTTTTGATGCCTTTGTTGAGGCACGTGCCAGATAACAAAACAAACTATTCCAAATAGGCATCTTGAAGCCTTCAAAATCTCATGCTTCGATTGCCAACCAAAACACTAAAGACGAGAAGGCTCCACATAGCAAAGTAAAATAAACAAAACAATAATCAAACGAAAATAAGAACAGAAGTCCTCCACTCCTATCAAAGCAAACTCACAGGCCTCCTCTTCAAAGAGTGATACTCAAAAGGAGGTCAAATGCACCTACTATAATAAGGAAGGTCATGATGAACCCAAATGCATGAAGAAATATATAGGTTGGCAGACCAACATACTTCACAAGAATAACATCAACCTTCCAAATTCCTTGTCTAAGGGTTCATCTCTATCCACATCTTCTAAGTTGGAAAAGAGTAAGGGCGAGGCTATTGTGGCAATTGCAGCTCCATGCTCCAGGACACGGGTATGTCTCTAATGCTTCTCATCACATGGCTTCATCTTGATGCCTCAAATTTTGATAGATGATGACTCTTCAATCAATGTATGTGAGAGAGGGTCTATTGATAGGGGTAGGAGAACATTTCACAATGTTCTATGTGTTCCCTCTTTGTCAACTAATCTCCTATCAATATATCAAATCATCCATACTACTATAGGTAAGATAGTTGACTTATATCTAGATTCAGTAGTGATATGCAAAGTGATACTACATTGGCAACTATGAAGGCAGGCCATCCTTCTAGATTTTATGCCTTCTCACACTTAGTACCTGATAGCCTATCTACCACACTTCTTACCCACACAAACAACGTGAGCAGATTATAGCATGATTGGTTTGGTCATCTAAACTACTATCTTTAGCAATTGATCCAACAAGGCATGGTTATAGTATTGCTTGGGTCCACTTTTTCCATGGAGTTTGTCCAGGTTGTGTCTTGGGAAAACAAAGGCAATGCATGGCAAAAAACACAAGTGTAGTGATCTCTCACTAGATTAATTTTTGCCAATTTTAGCCTTGTTATATGTAATGTCTTGTATTTTTCATGCTTTGAGTTTGTGCAGGCCAAAAGTCCTTTCCATAAAGTTTGGCCCTACATGTCATTAATTTCATTTGTCTAATTTCAAAGGAGTTTTGTCTTCTTATTTTTTGTTTGACAGTTGCAAATTTTGCCTGGGTCCCACCTCATTTGTATGTTTTGACCCAATGTTGCCCATTGTTGATATATGATCTAAAAATCCTCAATTGGGTCCTTGTGTCATGTATTTCCTATGGATACTGAATTTGCATGTTCTTGTCCAAAATCCTTAGTGAAGTTGGTTGTGAGGTCATATTGTGGGTTTATTGTTGAAATTTATCTTGGTGGAGTTAGTAGAGATTTGGGCAAAAAAGTTTGAACTTCGATGTGTGTGTGGTGTTGGGGGTTCACCTTTATTATTCCTCGAGTTTCTAGATTCCCAAGGGATTTTGACACTAAAGGGATTTGGTGTTCAGGTTCCAAGTTCCTGGGAAATCCTAAGCCCCACTCTCCCCTTGCTCATTATGGTGCCTGCTCAATGGGCGGCCTGCCCTCAAGCAAACCAAAGACCATAGGACTAAGTCTTGAGGTCCTTGAATCCAACGAGGTCCCCAATCCCCACAAGATCCTAGTCCCCGCAGCCTCACTGTTCTCACCCCCTATTGTATTCCCTTCTGGTCCCAAAGTTCTAGACTTCCTAAAAACCCATGTTTTCCCTTTCCCTTGTCCATGGTCCCTCTCAAGACCTAACACCCAACTTTCAACTTCATTACCCTATCCTTATACCCAAGTCACAATAACCTTTAGGACTTGGGACCTTGGGACCTAGTCCCAAATTCTGACCTCATCCCGATTCCCTTCTATCTATCAAACTACTCCATGGTTCCCGGTCCCTCCCAAGCCTAGTCCCCAACTTGTTCCTACATGCCTTGAGTTCCCATTCCTTTCTTGAACCCAAACCCTGATGTATTATCCCTCCCTCTCTTGGACTCCAAAACCTTGGAAAAACCCCTCACTCGCACCTACTTCCAAATTCTATGTTCCTCCTAACTTCTTGGTTCCTGTTAATGTCTCCCCATTTCCTCCACCAAGCTTGCAAATTTCTCATGCACTTCTACACATGTTCTTGTCCCTTCCAGACCCAAAGTTCTACCACACACCTCTATGACTCTCAGGAACCCTAGCTCAACCCACTATTTCACCTACCTCCCTCTAATGGTGAGATGTATCAACTACTGAGGGTTATTGCATGTGCTCCCCAACAAATTCCTTCACAGATTCACACTATCTCCATGTCCAAATGCATCATAAAGACCAAAAAGACCATTATGGAAGTGCAACTTGCAGATCTGAAGAAATACTACCCATGTCCTACATGTACAACCAGGTGCCCTCAACCACATTTCATGTTGCATAAGGCAAGGAAGGATGCCCTACTAGTATGGACACCTACAATGGTTCCCATAAATTTTGGGCCCCTAGGCTTTTTCCACAAATTTGCACAACACGACTGTAGCACACTTGACATCTCATGATCTCAACCCACACCAATCCAATTTATTTTTGGAGCAATATATTTGATCAATCACAAGGAGATTAAGTATTGTAAGTGTTATTTATAATTAAGTATCTCCATGATAGTCTATAGATATGCAAAGGAATCTTTTAGTCACAGCTAGGATTTCTTCCTTGCCACATTTGTTAGCACAAGTGTAATACTAGACTTGATGAATGTGATAGCATTCTAATGCATTGCAAACGTTGTGATGGTCTTTCATATTACACATGGATTTCTGCAATTTTATGATAGATTATTAAGCATGCTTTGTTATGTAATATCACATGTTTGGTGTATGTAAATGCATTGCTCATTATTCCTTGGTGATTTCAGCTTGTTTTTCCTTTGATAAGCTGTGACACAATTACCCAACAAATAGGCACCAATTTCGGAAACTAATGATTCAACCACACTCATGACTCATAGATTAGAGTTAGTGACTAGGTTTCTATGCAGCTCATGACTCATTGTTGCACCCAAGGAACATCTAAACCAAACATTGAAAGTTTTTATTCTAAGATAGTCATGTTTTGTGTATATATATCAGCTTAATAGAGGTCATAGCAGTGGGTAGTTTTGGTCTAGTGACAAAAAATAAGATCAAAGATTGCATTTGGGTACCATTGTACTTTATTTTCATGTATACTTTCAGTTGAGCCAAAAACCTTGTTCAAGGCTACCTCTAGGAATACCCTCTTGGACCTAGTTCGGCCCAAAGTGAAGGGGAGTTTACCCACCCTTAGCAATTGGTCAGTTATCCTTCCATCTTTGTTGATGAGCACATTTGTCTACTCTCAAGAATGATATATCCCTAGCCTTAACAGAGATTTGAGACCCAACAAGAGGTTGAAAGCATTAGATTATATGTTTTCATTACCCCGAAGAAGATCAACAAGGAGCTTGCCAAAGTTCTTGAGTTGTGTGATCCACAAGACCATTTGGATGGACCTGCCTACGTGGCATGAAGATCTATAGGAAGCTAGAGGACCAAATGAGGATGGAGGACAACTTCCAATCTTGAGTTCATTTTTAGCTTGAAGATTGGAGTAATGGTTTAGTCACATAATTGGTTGAGAAGAAGGTTGTTCACTAAAGCCCAAACCGATTGAAAACCAGTTTCATTATCAATTGAGTACAATCTCACTTAAAGAAGTAGTGAGGCCCAATCAAGCTACTTTGTTTTGTGAATAGTTGTGTGTCTCTATTCGAATATAGATTTTTTTTTATGACAATTGTGTGTCCTTGTCCATATGAGACTAGTGAGGCCATTCCTAGTGAAGAAGCATAGTGAAGCCATTATCACTATTGCTTAGTGCAAATAGTTGATTGTGTCCCTATTTGTATCCAAAAATTTCTATAATAAACAATTAAGTGTGTCCCTAATTACTCAAATGTATTTATAGACTATAGTGTGTGTACTAGTTCATGCATTGTGGTTGTTTCTCAATGAATTGTGAGTCTGTCCAGATTCATTGATTGGATAATTTGGATGTATGTGGAAGATAGTGGAACTGTGTGTATGTCCAAGTCCAAATATGAAAACTATTCTCTCCAAGTATCAGGACTATAATATAATAAGAGGGGCATGTCCAAAATATGCTACATCATAACATAATGGTTTGGTAAATTAATATTAATAAGGGGTTCGTGAGATTTAAGTTTAATTTTTTAAATAAATATTATTAAACCTATATTAGTTTGTTTGTTGGGTGATTTGTTCTAGCACCCACATAGAATAGGGTTGGTTGAGAGAAAAGTGGGATGGGATAACAAAATGTCTTAAATAAGGACAAACTTTTGTACAATTATCCATCTACATTACAAATAAACTATTAAAATAATATTTAGTAATTAATTAATGGTCAATATTGTAACGTAACTATAAATTACTTGTTTGTAGATTTCTTTCTAATTTTCTTATTTGGTGATGTTTCTAATCCTGGATGTCTAATTTAGGAAACATCGTTCTTTATAATCTATTTATGAAGCGATTGCTTCTTGTTCAATATACCGAATATTTCAAATCTTTTTTGTTTCATGGTATCATAGTGGGAGTCTTTTTTTGGCGCCATTTTCTTTTTTTTGAATAAAATTTCGTGAGTTTCAGAAATCACGTTTGTATTGGCACAAGAAAAATTGCAGTCTTTTTGTAAGAAAATCGTGGTATTTCCTACCGTTGTTTTTCTGAAGACACATTTTCTTCTGTGTGACCAACACATGAAGGCTTGTAAGTCGTTTTTATTTGTGTTTTTGTCTACTCGCGAACTGACAAAACGTTTTTTCCAGTTGTGGGTCTGAGCTTCACAGAATTTTTCTCCTGAGCGATCTTCTTTTGCTAAAAAGTGACCTTTTGTAAAATTGTGTCTATTTTCTCTAAGAAACTGTGCGACTTGAGAGTTTTTTGAAATGTGACTGTCATCTTTTTTTTGGCATTGTTTTTTGCTCACATCTTCTACTATTCGTGATTTTCAAGCTGCGAACGAGAGTTTTTTGTGCACGTGTTTTCCTAAGCTTGGAATTTTTTTCAGATTTCTAGGCATCATTTCATCTTTTTTGGGTGTTGTTTATCCCTTGTTGGCTGAGCGAATACCTATTTCTCATCTATTGGTGTTTCTTTTGTCGGGTTGTGGTGACTTCTCCTATCCATGTGTTCTTCATCTTATTTGTCTATATCTGCACAAGGCTGTGGGTTTCTTTATTCTGGTGCGACCTCGGGTTTTGTGCCATTTTTATTTTGTCTGATTTCTGAAGTTGAGGCATTTTGTACCTCTTTTCTGTCAGTTTTGTATCTATGCAAAATGGCCTCTTTGTCGCACATCATGCTCGAGGGCAGTAAAAAATTCAACAGTCGCAACTACAACACCTGGAAGCAGCGAATGATGACAATCTTTGAATATCGTTGCCTTGACCAGATTATTTTGGGCAAAAAGACACGACCTGCATCGGGAGATAAAGATCAAGAAAAGTTTGATGAGCAAAATCATGAAGCGGTGATGCTCATTAAACTGTCAGTCACTGATGATTAGCTGCCTTAGGTTCCGTCTGGTAAATCAGCAAAAGAAATTTGGGATCATTTGAAAGATCTTCATGAAACATCCGACAAAAGTCGTGCGTTCTTTCTGAAGAACATGTTTTCCATCATGATGGATGAGAAGACAACTTTGCAAGCGCACTTGACCAAAATCAAGGACATCCATGATCAGCTCGAGGCTATTGGTCGGAAAATGGAGGAAGAAGATATGGTAGTCATCACTTTGAAAAGTCTACCAAAATATTACAACCACTTTATTGAGATTCTCAACATTACTTCGGCTAATGTTGATTTGAAGTTTTCAGATCTTTGCACCATACTTCTGCAGCAAGATCATTGGAAACAACAGTTTGGTAGCAGTGCTAGTTCGTCCTCTACAAAGCAGACATTTCCTGCTAAGACCTTTCAAAAGAACAAGGGCAAAAATCAGCCTTCTTAGCAAACCAGTCAAGGCGTAGTCTTCAGATTCTTCCAAGAAGAAGAATGTTTAGTGTAACTATTGTCATAAGTATGGTCACATGAAGAAAGATTGCCGAAAATGCTTGGCTTCTGAATAGAACAAGCAAGGAGAGTCTAAGCCTAAAGCTAGTGTTGCAGAGCACACTGAGCAAAAGGTTTTTGCGTTCTATGCCTTCATGGCCAAGAGTTTAGCAAATCCTGTGAAATCCTCTATCTGGTACATTGATTCAGGTGCTTCTCGATATTTCACTCATCGTCGGGATTGGTTCATTGAGTACACACCCTTCAAAGACTCTGTTATCTTTGGAGGAGGTGAGGAGTATACTATTGTTGAAAAGGGCAATGTGCAGATTCATTATGGAGGGAGAAATTTAATATTTCTCGATGTATACTTTGTCCCTGGCATGGAGATGAACTTACTTTCAGTTACTCAGATTATGACTCACTCTCCTCAGCTGGATATTGTTTTCAGCATGCACACATGCAACATTGTTGACAAAGAGACACACACCACAATTGTTCAAGGCCTTGAGGATCATGGTCTTTATAGACTCGTTGACTCTGGTGATTCTCAAGAGCATGCTATGGCAGCCAAGAGTACATCCATCAACAGTCTCTGGCATCAGCGTTATGGGCACTTGAACATGCAGTATCTCTCTCGGTTAGCTCATGGTGATTTGGTTGGTGGCCTCCCTGCAATTCAGACTCAAAATCATGGAGTATGCGAGGCTTGTCAAGTTGGAAAACAGCACCGAACCCTATTTTCAGATGGTGACTCATGGCGAGCTTCCAAGGTATTACAGTTGGTTCACGCTAATTTATTTGGTCCAATGAATACTTATTTAGTTACCGATTGCAGGTATTTTCTATTATTTGTTGATGATTTCAGCAAAAAAATGTGGGTGTATTTTTTGAAAAGCAAATCAGATGTGTTTGGTATTTTTCAGCAGTATAAGGCCTTAGTTGAAAAAGAGTTTGGTTCTCCAATAGTTACTCTTAGGTCTGATAATGGGGGGGAATTTTGTTCTACTGATTTCTCCAATTTCTATGTTGCACATGGCATTAAGCGCCAACTTACCACACCTTACACCCCTCAGTAAAATGGTGTCGTAGAACGTAGAAATCGCACCATTAATGAAACGGCTTGTTCTATGTTGGAGCATAGACATGTTCCTAAGAAATTTTGTGTTGAAGCAATTTATACTACAATCTATCTTCTAAACCACTGTCCTACTCATGTGGTTAAGAAGATGACACCTGAAGAAGCCTATGTTAGTTTTAGGATCAGAATTTAAATAAGCAGAAATAGAGCAATTTTAAACAATAGAACACAGCATATACCCTAGGAAAACCCTCCTTCTTGAGGGAGGAAAACCCAGCAACAATATATCACTTATATATTGAATAATGAACTGCAATTCACTTTACAATGAGGCCAATCTGTAGTAGAGATAATCGCACCACACTTGATGCAAGTATACAACCAAATGAAGTAAATCAAACTCCTTGAAGAACAATATATTGATCTGCTGTGATATCGAACTCCTTTCAGAATTATACGCACTTGACAATAGATCAAAAATAAAATGATCTATGAGAGAGAAAGCAGTGCCTCTATATATACAAGTTGAAATGTCTTCTTCCAAGCAATACATCTTTACACAAGAAGTCAGCCTCTTCTTGAAACATCACGTCTCTTTCTCCCATGTGACTTTGTTAAGTCGGCTTACAATGAAATAAATAAAATATAAAATGGTGTTTGTAATGAGACACCCTTTCACAAGGGTCTGCATCAAATGAATAAGATATAAATTACAATGGGCGCCGCTTCACTTGGGACCCACACAAATAAACAAGTAGCCACGGCTTTGTTTATTTGTCAATAATTAAATCGGGTGAAGGATGAGACCCAAAGCTATATCATCAACACTCCTTCTTAGCTAGGGAAGAATCCTTCCAAGTATCCATGTCATGGAGTCTCTCAACATGACACCCACAATGGCTACACCCATTTGTGGAAAAGAGTTCATCACGGAGTCACTCAACGTGATATCGTCATGGAGTCACTCAACATGACGTCCACCATGTCTACACCCATGTATGGAAAGGAACATGTGCACAAGTGCCCATCACGGAGTCACTCAACGTGATGTCATCATGGAGTCTCTCAACATGATGTCCACTATGGCTACTCCCATGAGTGGAAAAACACAAGTACAAAGAATTCATCACGGAGTCTCGCAACGTGATGTTGTCATGGAGTCTCTCAACATGACATCCACCATAGCTACTCCCAGAGGGTGGAACAAGGGCTTTCACCTCAAATTTCTCCGTCTCAAAGAAAAATGCATTAACAAGGGCTTTCACCTCAAATTTCTCTGTCACAGAGAAAAATGCATTATAGCAAGTCACAGAAGATCACTGATGTTGAGTCTCCCTCTTAGCAAGGGCTTCACTCTCCACAACTCCAAGCTTGCCTTGAAAATGCACAAACTTCACTCTGGAGAGAGGCTTGGTGAGAATATCAACCGTCTGATCATCAGCGCAAATATATCTCAACTGAATAGCTTTCCTCAGTACCATATCTCTGATGTAATGGTATTTGATCTCAACATGTTTTGTTTTGTCATGAAACACTGGATTGATAGATAACTTCACACAACTTTGATTGTCACAATGAATAACAATCGGCTCTAATGGCTGTCCAAACAATCCTGCAAGGAGCTTCTGAAGCCACACTGCTTCTCGAGCTGCTACACATGTTGCAATATATTTCACCTCTATAGTGCTTAGTGCCACTAAAGACTGCTTCCTACTACACCAAGAAATCATCGCAGACCCCAAACTAAAGCAACATCCAGAGGTGCTCTTCCAATCAACTACACTCCCGGCCCAATCAGAATTAGAATAGCCTTGCAATTTTAGGTCTACACTGGAAGTATATCTCAAGCCATATTTAACTGTGCCACGCAAGTATCTCAAGATATGCTTAGCTGCAACTAGATGAATTTGCCTTGGTTCACACATGAACTGACTGAGGGCACTCACTGCATAGCAAATGTCTGGTCTAGTATTGACTAGATACATCAACGATCCAATCAACTGCCTGTACATAGTAGGATCTACCAGATATGAACTAGCTACAGACTCACTTAACTTCTTCAAATTAGTTTCCATCGGTGTAGACATAGGTTTGCAATCCATCATCCCAAATCTCTTCAAGATGTCTATGGTGTATTTTCCTTGACTCAGAATAATCTCATTGGGTCTCTGCCACACTTCCAATCCTAGAAAGTAATGCATAAAACCTAGATCCTTCATCTCAAATTCAAAAGCTAACTCCTTGCATTTGACAATGAGATATTTTGCCCCAGTAAGAAATAGATCATCAACATAAAGAACCAAGATTAAAGCCTCACCATCAACTATCTTGAAGTAAAGATTTGAATTAGCATCATTCTTGGAGAAGCCCAAGCTCATCAAGTATCGATCAATCCTCTCATACCAAGCATGAGGAGCTTGCTTAAGGCCATACAAAGCCTTCTTCAATCTACAAACATGAGACTCCTTCCCATGAATCACGAAGCCATCAAGTTGCTCAATGTATACTTCTTCAATTACACCATTAAGGAATGTTGTCTTCACGTCCATTTGATGTAGCTTCCATCCCTTAGCTGCTGCAATAGCAATAATAGTCCTGATGGATGTATAACGAGCAACTGGAGCAAAAATTTCTTAATAATCTATTCCCTCTTTCTGAGAGAATCCTCTAGCCACAAATCTAGCTTTATATTTCTCAATGCTTCCATCAGCTGCATGCTTGATCTTGAAAAACCATTTAGAAGATACAACTGGTTTCCCTTCAGGTCTTGGTACAATATCCCAAACATCATTCTTGATAATAGATTGATATTCTTCATACTTGTTGACTTGATGCTTCCTCAACACTGGAAGGCTCAGACTCAGTGATATGACTCATTAATGCTACATAGCCTGGAAACTTTTGTGGTCTTTTGCTTTCTCTAAATGTGCCTCTAGGAGCTGCAAACTTTTCTACCTCCTACATAGTTTGCCTAGCCCATAGAGGTCTTTTCCGACCTATGACAATATCTCTTGGCCCATCAGTTGGTTCCAAAGGATCAACTGGATCAATATCCTCTTCTGATTTAGTAGACTCCCTCTAAATCTCAGGAGTATGATCAACATCCATGTCTTGAGGAGTCTCCTGGTCTTCATTATCTATCTCCATGTATGAACCTTTAAATCTTTTGAATGCAACATCTTCTTCAAAAGAGACATCCCTGCTGATCTTTATCTGTTTCTGTCCTAGAATGTAAATCCTGTAGGCTTTTGAAGATTCACTGTAACCCACAAATATTCCTTTCTTGCCAGATGGTTCTAACTTAGTTCTCTTATCTTTACGCACATGAATATAAACAGGACAACCAAAGATTCTCAAATGACTAACGTTAGGTTTCACACCTGTAAAGGCTTCTTTAGGAGTCATATTTTCCAAAATATGATGAGGGCTCTGATTCTGAACATACACTGCAATTCTGGATGCTTTTGCCCAAAGGAAGGTTTGTAAGTCGTGATCATGGATCATAGCTTTGGCTACCTCAACTATAGATCTATTCTTCCTTTCTGCAACTCCGTTTTGCTAAGGATTATATGGAACACAAAACTACCTCTTAATCTTTGCCTCAATGCAGAGATTACGGAAGCCTCCAAAAGTGTATTCTCCTTCGTTATCAGATCTTAGGACCTTGATCCTCTTTCCGGACAAATTTTCAACTTGAGCCTTAAATTCTTTGAATTTCTCGAGTACTTCTTCAGATTCCTTAGACTTCAAAAAATAAATCCAAGTCTTTCTAGAGTAGTCATCAATGAAAATTACATAATACCAAAAACCACTCAAGGATGCAACAGACATTGGACCACACAAATCATAATGAAAAAGATCTAGAATACATTTTGATCCACTTTCACTAATATGAAAAGGACCCTTAGTATTCTTACCCATTGCACATCCTCTACAAGTACCATCATGCTCCTAACTGAGTTTCGGAAGGCCAGTGACCATCTTCTCCATGGATGGAAGAGCTCTGAAGTGAAGGTGAGCAAGCCTCCTATGCTAAAGCTCGCTTGAACTGGTGGAATCATGCAACAATGCTTGCATTGGACGAATGGAAAGTCTATATAGACTCTCTTGCCGAACACCAATCACTCGGGCTATCTTGATGCTAGAGTTCTTCAGCCAAGCAAGAACTTTTCCTTCAGAAAATGCAACTTGATATCCTTTGTCCTCCAAAGCTGAAATTGATACAAGGTTCCTCTTGATACCTAGTACGAACAATACATCACTCAAATGAAGAGGGATACCGGAATCTAGGTGAAGAGAGGTGGCTCTAGCACCTTTCACTGAATAGCAAGCATCATCTCTGATTATTACTTGAATGTTGGTTTCTCTTTCCACCAAATCTGAAAGATGCTCTCTATATCCTGTAATGTGCCGAGAAGCACCACTATCAATCAACCATGTGCTACTATCGGTTGGAACATTGCTTGATAGGGAAGAGATAAATAGAAATCCACTTGAGTTATCTCTTGATTCCTTCTGAGGAGAGACATCATCCACATCTCCAGTAGAAGCATGTTGCTTTGGTCTTGTTGCACAATCTCTAGCATAGTGACCATACTTGTCACATCTAAAGCACTGTATATGGGAGAGATCCTTCTTCTTCTTTGATTCAAGAGCAGCATCCGATTTCCTGTCTCTATTCCTCTTGAAGTTACCTTTTCTCCCTTCTCTTCCTTTCCTCTTTGATGTTTGAGCAGCAAGAACATGATTGTCTTCATTGTGAGAGCTTCAACCATTACCTCTTGCTACCAACCTTGATTCCTCTTGAATGCAATATGCTCTAAGACGATCAAACTTTGGTAGCTTAGATCTTCCATTGATACTTTGGATAAAAGGCTCCCAAGATTGAGGAAGACCGTTGAGTGCCAACATGACTAAGTCTCTATCTTCAATTATGTCTCCAATGGCATAAAGTTGATCCTTCAACTCAGTGATCTTCATAAAGAAGGAGATGATTGAATCTCCTTTCGCCATCTTGATGTGATGTAGCTGTTGCCTCAATGCAAGAGCTCTGCTGGTGTTATTGATCTCATACAATCCCTCCAAAGTCTTGAACATCTCTCTAGCAGTCTTCAACTTTGAGATAATAGGCACAAGGTGATCCTTTACAGAATCAATCAATATCTTCTTGGCCTTTGTGCCATTCTTCCTCCATTGTGTCTGCTTAGTCTCATCGGAAGGTTCGGGCACCTCGCTCTCCATGAACTCGAGAATATCATTTTCTTCCAATGCAATAAGAATTCTAAACTTCCAAGAGGTGAAGTTAGAGGCACCATCGAGTCTATCTTCAACCTTGAGTCTGTTCACCATTTTCGAAGCTAAGATAGACACACTAAGATGAGAAGAGAAGAATAAGATTACACTGCTTATGCAAATCTAATCACGATCTTGCTTAAACCCACTCTGATACCATGTTAGTTTTAGGATCAGAATTTAAATAAGCAGAAATAGAGCAATTTTAAACAATAGAACACAGCATATACCCTAGGAAAACCCTCCTTCTTGAGGGAGAAAAACCCAGCAACAATATATCACTTATATATTGAATAATGAACTGCAATTCACTTTACAATGAGGCCAATCACAAGGCCGATCTGTAGTAGAGATAATTGCACCACACTTGATGCAAGTATACAACCAAATGAAGTATATCGAACTCCTTGAAGAACAATGTATTGATCTATTGTGATATCGAAACTCCTTTCAGAATTATACGCACTTGACAATAGATGAAAAATAAAATGATATGTGAGAGAAAGCAGTGCCTCTATATATACAAGTTGAAATGTCTTCTTCCAAGCAATACGTCTTTACACAAGAAATCGGCCTCTTCTTGAAACATCACGTCTCTTTCTCCCATGCGACTTTGTTAAGTCGGCTTACAATGAAATAAATAAAATATAAAATGTTGTTTGTAATGAGACACCCTTTCACAAGGGTCAACATCAAATGAATAAGATATAAATTACAATGGGTGCCGCTTCACTTGGGACGCACACAAATAAACAAGTAGCCACAGCTTTGTTTATTTGTCAATAATTAAATCGGGTGAAGATGAGACCCGAAGCTATATCATCAACAGCCTAGTCCAGACGCAAGCCTAAAATCAGCCACTTGAAAGTTTTTGGCTCTACTGCTCATGTCTGGATTCCGGATGCCAAGCGCACTAAGTTGGATTCCAAAAGCAAAAAACTCATGTTCACTGGTTACAGTGAAAATCATAAAGCATACAAGCTAATTGATGTCGCGACAGATTGTCTCATCTTCAGTTGTGATGTTGTGGTTGATGAAACTACTGGGCCCTTCTATCAGTCTTCTACTTCTGTGAATCCTGAGGAACAGCCTCTGAATGCTTTTGAATTGGGTGTTTTGTCTTCCCCTAAGTCCACTTGATGGGAGGGATTCTGCAGTTGAGCAGCCACCTCATCAGAATGTTCCACCAGCCGCCCCTCCTCAAGACAATTTGGATCCTAATCCAGCTGATTTTGTACCAGCCACACCTGGTGATGTTGTTCCACCTATTTCTGATATTGGTACTTCTATTCTTCGGCCTAAATGGTATGCTAAAACCATTAGTGATCTTCATCATGATGAATTGATCGAGGGTAGAACTGCTCAGAAGAAGAGCAAGCAATGGAATATTGTTAATTTTGCTCTCATGGCCATCTGCACAACATCTCCGAGCCTCAGTCATATTTAGAGGCTAAAAGCGTACCTGAGAGGGAACAGGCTATGAAAGTTAAACATCATAGCCTTCTGAAGAATAACACTTGGGTCCTTTATGATCTTCCACCTGGGAAGAAGCCCATTGGCTGCAAATGGGTGTATAAAGTCAAATACAAGGCTGGTGGAACCTGTTGATGCGTGTTTTATGACACAACAAAAATTCTAGAATAAAGTGTCCAAGACGCTCTATCCCCTCTTGAAAAACTACCTCGTATGCTAAGATTGCAAGAAAGATCATACGGTAATTCCAATGTTTCAGTTAGGTGTGGATGAGCTCTGTGGTTTGATGTGATTATGCTGGTTATAACAAGGGGACTTATGCTAGGCTTGTTCAATTCACAATGAAGGTTTAGACAATGAAGCTCTATTGTTTGGGTCATGGATCAAACAAACTGAAAAAGGAGATAAAGGTTTAGAAGTTCTAGTCTACTTCCTAAGAATTCAAGAGACGGTATTGACTTGGTGGAACCAATAACCACGCTTTGCTTCGCCACGCTCAACGACAACTACACAAAGGGGGTGCAATCTTCAAGGGAATGTGCTTATGATTTTCACGTCATGAATAACTACCATCAAATCGAACAATAATTATCCGACAAAAGTTAAGCATCCACAAAGTAAGCTCGGCTAACTTTACGCATTGAATGAAAATCATCCATTCAAAGAAAGTATGAGCAAAAGTTTCACCATAATCAACACTTATCAAATCTTGCATTCATCTAACATACATGAAATAAAAATCTAAACTATGATGAGGGATAAGAACCATGACAACTCCAAAATAAGAGAAGCAATCACCATCAACAATGCATGCATTACTTATTACTTTGGCAATCTTACAACAGTTGCTTATCTCAACATGTTTTGCAACATGCTCCCATGCTTTACAAATGAGGGGGTGAGCTCAATTTATAGTCTCCCCAATTACAATTCAATGGCCAAGATTAATTCAGGATCAACGGCGGAGATTACAGAATAAAACCCTAATTAGGGTTTGTTACCCCTCGACCAATGAGAAAATTACATTTGAGGACACTTGTCCTTTTTGCTAAATATGAACCAACAAATAAAATAGAAAGTTGTTGCATGTTGATTTGGAATGATTTGATTGGTTGGAAGATGACGAGGCGCCACCTCAACGTGTTGGATGTCTTCTTTGATCACTTTGTTCATTTTCCATGTTCTTGCCTTAGAATATTTTTTCTGCCAATGATTATGTCTTTTGCACTTTGATCTTGGATTACTTTGGCTTCTTCTTCTCACCTCACCTTGGAGCACCTGTTTAGACTTGAAGTTATTAAGTCTTTCTTTCCGAATTGCTTTGGAATTCCTTCACGTGCGTTGAATTTGGAGAGGAACTCCCTTGTGCTTTCGCCACAATGGAGGAAATTGGAACTTTCTCTGTGGAGAATTTCCCATACTTAGCCAAATTTTGGCTATTCAATTTCATTTTGTAACATCTTCAAGATTCTGGCCATTTTTGTGCTCAAATAAACCTCGCTGGTAGATTTGTCTTCAATTTTGAATTTGGCTTGCGTAAGTTGGATGTACTTGACGATGTGCCTGCCGTTGTCTTCTTGATGCCAAATTCTTTTCTTTCATCTCCCTTCAAGTCGGACTTTACACTTTCTTTGCCATTTTCTCCTTTGAAGATTCGCCTTGTGTAGTCATCCACCTGCAGTAAAAAAAGATAACTTTTTCAGGATAAGCTTTGAAAGGTTTTTATAAATTTCATTCTCCAAAATGGCTAATTTATTTGATTTTATCTTTTAAATTTAGCCATGGCAAAAATTATTGGATGAAGATTTTCATTTTCTCTCTCCTGGCCTCGTGCTGAATTTCTTAACATTCTCTCTCCAAGTTGGGCTTGGTGAACACTTTTCCATGGCGGACTTTGAGAGTCTTTTTTCATCTATCTTCAAATGTTGGAGGACTTCATGCCAAGTTCTATGTTCGAATTTTCTTGCCGTCCATTTTATTTGGCCATGATTTTCTTGCCGTCCAATTTTATTTGGCCATAAATTCTTGCCATCCAATTTTATTTGGCCATAAATTCTTGCCGTCCGAAGTCTCTGGCAAAATTTATTTCATCTTCCTAAAACGTTTGGCCAAATTTTCTTAGACATATAAATGTGGACTTAGAAGAATTTTCTTTCTTTTCAAGCATGGCGAATTTTCAAAGTGCCAAGCATATTTTTTTAAAATTTTCCAACATTCATACTTAGGCAAAAAAATTCAATTTTCTACTCCTCTAAGTATGGCGGACTTCCTTTGTCTTCAAGCCATTCTTTTTCTTTCAAGGCGAATTTTCATTTGTCTTAGGCCATTCAATTTTTCCTTGGCTAGACTTTATTTCTTTCCATATGTCTTGGGGCGGATTTCTCATGTTCTCATGCCATTTAATTTTTTTCTTTATGTCCAAGGGCGGACTTGGGCTTGTGTCTTGCCACTCCACTTTGTGCTGGGCGTTTTCTTCATGGCCTTGCCAAGGGCGGACTTGGCACATTTCTTTGCCACCTTCTCATCTTGCTAAGGGCGGACTTCATCAAATGTCTAGCCACTTCAACCTTTTCCTTGGCTATGCTTTAGACAATTTCTTCTTTTCCAAGGGCGGACTTCATCACTTTTCTTGCCACTTGGACTATGGTGGGCGGACTTGGCAACTTTCCTTGCCATTTGGTTGAGCGGACTTCATCAAATTTCATGCCATTACTCCTTTTGCTCAAGGGTGGACTTTGCTCTATGGATTGCCATTTAAGGCGGACTTCAGCTTTTGGCTTGCCATCTCATTGCTTGGTCAAGGCGGACTTTAGCTTTTGGCTAGCCATTTGACACTTGAACATGGGCGGACTTTGGCTTTTCTCATGCCATAGTCTTTTGGGGTGGGCGGATTTCCTTTAATTGTTTGCCATTTAACATTTTATCCAAGGTGGACTTCATAGGATCTCATGCCATTTCCTTTTACCCAAGGCGGACTTCAGCTCTTGGCATGCCATTTCACATTTGGACATGGGCGGACTTCCTCCTTTGGCTTGCCATTTAAGGCGGACTTCAGCTTTGACCTTGCCATCTCCTCATCTTGCCAAGGGCGGACTTTCTTCATTTTGATGCCACTTCTTTATGCTGCTGGGCAGAGTTTCTTCATTGTCAGGCCATTTCCACTGTTTGGCTGAAGCTTGTTGGCATTAATTTTCTCTTTCTCCTTGCTGGTCATGAATCTCAGTCCCCTTTCGTGCCTTGACCATGATTTTCAGTCATTACCTTGCCATGAACGTTCAGATTTCCAGATTTTTTTCCATGGATTTCTCAGATTTTTATATGAATTTCTCAGATTTTTCACTATTTCCTGTGATTTTCAAGCGATTTTTTCCAGATTTTTAACTTTTTTCTGTGATTTTCCAGAATTTCACCATGAATTCAAAAATTTTCAAATCAATTTTCTGAGAGTTTCGTTGATCTTTTCGAACTTCTGAGTGGATTTTTGAAACTCGAGCCCTTTCCAAATATAGAAATTTTCCAAAAATAGCAACTTTCTAAAAATAGACCCTAAAAAATAGGGATCTCAGAATTGCCCAAAAGTGCCAAAAAAGTAGGTCCTAAAAAATAGGGGGCCCGGGGTGAAAAACCCTAAAAACTGGGAGGTGTCGGAATTGACCGAAATGACAGTCGATCTTCGTCTCCCAGGCCCTCTAAGCGTGATGGCAACGTTTGCACGATGATTTAGGCTCAAATTCTTTTACTCGACTCAAGTGATCATTCCAAAACTTAAACTCCTCATTGCAAAAAAGACTGGTGATAAGCAGTTGTGACGCCAAGGCACAAAGCAAAAAAGCAAAAAACAAAGGGTCCCCATTTGCAATGGGGCGATGTGTGAAAAGGTCACAACAGAACCCTTGACAAGTATAAGGCTCGGTTAGTAGCCAAAGGGTTCTCACAGACAAAGGGCATTGATTATGAGGAGACCTTTGCTCCTACAACCAAAATGACTACTATTTGGCTTGTCCTCGCTACAGCAGCCCAGTTTGGTTGGAAAGTCCATCAAATGGACGTCAAGAGTGTGTTTCTCAATGGTGATATACAAGAAGAAGTCTATATGACACAGCCTCTCGATTTCAAAGTTCTTGGTAAAGAACATCAAGTTTGTAGACTTGTGAAAGCACTCTATGGCCTTAAACAAGCTCCACAAGCATGGTACATGAAAATTGATAAGTACCTCACTAATCATGGTTTTCAAAGAAGCCCTTCTTACTCAAATATGTATGTCAAACGGTCTGGTGATGATATTCTTGTGCTTGTTGTCTATGTTGATGACCTTATCATTACTGGCAGCTCAGAACATTTGATTGAGGAGATAAAATATAATCTTGGTCAATCATTTGACATGATAGATTTGGGACTTCTTCATTATTGTCTTGGTGTTGAGGTTTGACAGACAGATGACAGCATCTTCATTTCTCATTCCAAGTATGCTTGCAGTTTGATTGATAAGTTCAAAATGAGTGACTACAAACCTACATCAACACCTATGGAAAAAGGGCTCAAACTATCAGCAAAATCAAATTCGCTTGTGGAAAATGAATCCACATTCAAGCAACTAGTGGGCAGCCTCATTTATCTCACTACTACTAGACCTGATCTCAGTTTTGCAGTGAGCTACATCTCTTGCTTCATGACAGCCCCTAAAGCTAAACATTGGGTGGCAATGAAGCGTGTGCTGCGATATGTGAAAGGCACTTCCGACTTTGGCATTTTGTATGGAAGGTGCAAAGATCCTAAGCTGATTGGTTATTCAGACTCAGATTGGGTGTTGATGTTATAGCCGCAGGCTACATACTTCCCGCAATGTATTTATTAGACAATAAATTGCATATAGCCGTTGGCCATTTATTTATTGCAATCGCTATGTGAAGAGGCGCTTCACTTGAATAATAAAATTATTTATTTAATTATTGAGGCCGACCTCTCCTTGATATTCATATGAGTCACATCCTTTCATCTTTGGTGGCCGACCTTGCATATTGAAAGGGCGCATCTTCTCCTTCAAATTGTATATAAGGGAGATGCTTTCATTCATTCAATCATCATATATTCAGTTCATTCCATTCACAAGCAAAGTGCAAATTTCATCTACAGCAGATTGATATTCTTGGAAGTGTATATGCACAAGTGTGGTGATATGATCTTCATATCAGTTTGGCCTTGTGATTGGCCTTGTTGTAAAGCAGATGTGCTGCTCTTTTATTCAATATATATATGTTATATATTTTGTTGGGTTTTTCTCCCTCGAGGAGGGTTTTCCTAGGATCAATTATGTGTTTTGTTGTTCATGTGCTGTCCATTATTCTGTGTTTTCTGCTTATTCATTTCTGATCCTAAAAATTAACATTGGGCAGGTTTTGTTGATGACAGAAAGTCTACTTCAGGGTATGTATTCAGTTTGGGTACACGTGCAATTACATGGACCAGCAAGAAGCAACAAGCAATGGCTCTTTCCTCGACTGAAGTTGAATATCAGGGAACTGTTAAAGCAGCTTGTGAGGCGGTTTGGCTTCAAAGGGTGCTTTTGGACATGCAAATGTCTCAAGCAGGGTCTTCCCCCTTGTACTGTGACAATCAAGGGATGTTGAAACTCACCAAGAATCCAGTCTTCCATGAAAGGACAAAGCATGTTGAACTTCATTGTCATTTCATTTGCCGGCTTGTCGAAGATGGATCAGTGGTATTGCAATATGTTCCGACAGAGGATTAGACTGTTGATATTCTCACAAAGTCTCTCAGTCTAGATAAGTTTGTAAAATTCAGGGGGCATCTTGGTGTAGTTGATAGATTGACCATTAAGGGAGGGTATTAAAATAATATTTAGTAATTAATTAATGGTCAATATTGTAACGTAACTGTAAATTAGTTGTTTGTAGATTTCTTTCTAATTTTCTTATTTGGTGATGTTTCTAATCCTGGATCTCTGATTTAGGAAACATCGTTCTTTGTAATCTATTTATGAAGCGATTGCTTCTTGTTCAATATACCAAATATTTCAAATCTTTTCTATTTCATAAACATCCAATTACTATGCATTGCGTTGCAAATTATTATAATGTTTGACAGGTGGACAGATGACAAAAATAGAATAATGTTGAATATTGTCACCCCTTGTCCACAAGTATAATACTTTTCAAATCTACTGATGCATATTATGAAGTAAAAGTGCCCATTTGCTTTATGATTGACTGTGACGATAAGTCCCAAATAATGCCAAACTCATCTTAATCCCAAACTCTGCCTCTGCGACCAGCTCAAGCAACAATATCAAATTTTGAACCAAATCCATAATAACAACAGTACCACTAAAGTCGCCCCTTGTGTCACCAACAACACCAAACTTGACATTGGGGCCAACATATCCTACTTATGCCTGATGCCAAGCTATGGTTGTATCCTATTATATATGAAAAAAATTGAACAGATGGATGCAAATACTTGGCCTAATGTTGTCACCAAAGAAGTTCTAAATATGAAAAAAAGGCATAGATGAAACAAAACAACAAGTGGATGAATAAATGGAATATTAACTTGAATGCATGCCCAAATAATAACAAAGACAAGAAAACATTCTGCACAGCTATGTAGGACAAGGAGTTAGAGAGAAAGGAGAAATATTATCTCCCTGAATATAATCCTACATATGATCACCGTTAAAAAACCTATATAGGAGCAAATATTAACTGGAGGGCAAAGATGCTCATGGCCAAATTGAGAACTAACGCACAGGCAGATAGAAGAGACAAAAAAAAAATGGGAGGAAAAGATGGGTGCCTTTTGCACATCCAGGACAGGTCAGACAGATAAGCATTTTATTTCCCTCAATATAATCCTACATATGATCACCATCAAAAAACCTATATAGGAGCAAATATTAACTGGAGGGCAAAGATGCTCATGGCCCAATTGAGAACTAACTCACAGGCAGATAGAAGAGACAAAAAAAATGGGAGGAAAAGATGGGCATGTTTTGCACATCCAGGACAGGTCAGTCAGATTAGCATTTTATTTTGGAGTGAGAAGCAAGCTAGATATGCAGATACTTTAGCAGTGGATTCATTGCAATATTTGTTTCAAAAGGAGGTGAAAAAAAACGGGAGAATCCATCATCAAGATAAATAGCAGGACAAAAAATAACCAAGTCAGTTGTTTTCTAGGTTGGAAACCTTGGTTCTTTACTAAGTCATTGTCCCATGGGCTGCCTTTGGCCTTGTGGAAATTGAGAACCTTCTATTCTATTCTATTCAGCTCCCTAAATTGGTGTCACCTCAATCTTTTGGTGCCAGATTTCTTCAGTATCAATGTTCATTGGTGCTATATGCTTGCACCTCTAAGCTACCAAAATCCATTACAAATCCAATTCTTGTAATGAATGACAATCAAAGTATTACAACTACGTATCTGCCCCAGTTTCTTCATCTCTAGTATCTAATCATGTATATTATAAATGTTGATGTGTCCTGTTTGGTTAAAATTCTCTTCAAATTCTTGTACTCTTCCCAATTTTATTTTTTTAACCTCTTAACTCGAAATGAACATTAATCTATTATTAATACAGTTCATTTCCAACCTTAATTAGCTTTTATTTTCTACTGTTTCTGCCCTGAATCAAAAATTACATATGATGGAAGATATCTATAGACTACGTCCTTTGGGATATTCACTTTAAAAATATTGTATAAACAAATTCTTACCTGAATATTTTTCTTAAAACATATTTTACATTTTTTTAAACCTCTTGTATTTCATTTTTATACAAATAAGGATGCTATAATGTTCCTCATATAAAGGTACTATACACCTCTTCTCAGATAACTTATCTAACAAGCTAATTTCAGTTAATAAAAAAGATCTTGATAAATCTATTGTTCTTTCTAAATCTTTCTTTAGTGTGCACACTAGTTTGGTTTCATACATGTTTCTACTGTTGCTTCCATCTTAAAACATAGGAGATTTCTCATTCGTTGTGTTCCCCCTGAATATCTGACAGAATGCAGATCAAATAACCATTAGACAGACGTTTTGGAGAGGATGAAAATATTGTCTATATTATGACTGATTAGTATTCAAACTTTTTAGTTGTTGGACTACTTGATAAACAAACAGCTGTTTTTGGACAACTTATGCAGCACATCCAATAGATCTTGTTGTATAGGACTTGCCAAAATTGAGGCCAAATCATTTGCAAACAAGGCAAAGTCAAACTGAATAATTTACAACTATGAATGGATCCTAAATTTGTAAGGGAATCCATTGATACCAAGAAGCTTGTCAACCCTTCTATGACCCACAATGCCACACATCATTCCTTGCAATCACTTTGTGTGAACAAAAGACTAATTTGAAGAAAATAATTCTTAGTAAAGGAATAGATTCATTCCAAACGTACTGAGAAAATAGACAGCGATGATGTCTCACACCTTCGATTTAATGATCCTTTATGAAGGAATGATGAATAGATGGTCCGAGTCTTATAGCCTTTGATGAAGGTCCTTCAAATGGTAGGAAAATGGAGAAAACAAACCTTGATGGCTTATATCTATGACACATGGATAGGGCGAAGCTACATATGATGATAGAGAAAAAAAATACGCCCCTGAAATGACAAAATCAACCCTAACATTTGCATGTTGTTGTTGAGTACCACCTCATGTTTTAGCCAAACTTCTACCAAAAATAGTCAACAATTATGCAATATGCCCATAGAAGTTTGGGACCTTGGGTATCTATTCTCATCAACAATAAGAACCAGATTTTAATAGTCACTCGGCATATTAAAAATACATAAACTAATGATGCTATAAAAAAGGATACAAAATGAATTTACAGAACATATAATATATTTTTTCTATTAGTTTGAAATAAACAGATTACAGTTCACATCCTAATGTCATTTGATGATTCATCATCATCATTTAAAATTACAAATCAATAAAATACTTTACAAATTTCTCCTCTAACTAATGATAGAGCTGCACCCTTGAACAGGATGTTAAAGATCATAGATTACAAACTTGCTAAATACTCGTGAAACTTGCACAGAATTTTATACGCTGAGTAAATTGGCCACAAATTCATAGGGTATTTTCACCAAGTTTCCAAACACAGTTTTTTGTGTTTTTATGTTGTTTTCACCAAGTAAATCAACCACTGAACACTACGCAGACTCATTGGACGGAGGATGACTACAATGCAGGAACAAAACATAGAAAAATGCACAAAAAATGCTGAAAATACACAATGTTTTAGACTTTTCATAGTGCTTTTGAATGTTTATGATGCTGAGTCTTGTCTCTGTTCAGGCGTCTAGAATTTATAAATGCTAGGTGAAGAATTTTTGTGTGTACAAGCAACTAGGGATCAATTTATGTTTTTCAAAGGAATTTAAGTATTTGTTTAAGTTGTTGAGTTTTTTCAAGCTTTTGCTAAAAGCTGCCAAGTCCGAGTCAAATTTGAGTCTACTGAATTTTTGCTGAATCCAAAATTGCAAACTATGGCAAAGATCCCTCCTCAAAAATATCATCATCCTATGCAACCTCTCTCGATGCTTCTAGTTATGCCTGCACTTCTACATCTGCTTCTCTCTCGAAATTGCAATCTTCTCAGAAAGGACGAGCTCCACATCCTCAAAAATCCACATTAAATATGAATTGATGCCATCCAAGTCAATCACATCAAAAGTCTCCTTCCCCTCCAACGTTTTGATGTAGAGAAGAATATTATTTTGCACAAAAATAAGGTCAGAGACAATTGAAGATCAGCCTATTGCATTCCATTTGAATGGCCTCAAACATGCTCCCATTGCACTCACAACTAGAAGTGCCAAATGTTGGCACAAAATCAAAATGGCTCAGCTCTAAAGATTTTGTGTTTTTGCATCACAAATCTGCAAAGAGGACTTTTATAACTTTGTAAGTAAACTAGAATTGTACTTAATAAATGATTCATCTACGTTACTATGGTTGAACTTTTGAAGAACTCATTTTTTTAACCTAGTTGTTGGGCCATTTTTCTTTGTCTGCATAAAGGACAAGAAAATAACCTCTCCTCCACACCCTTGTAAATTTGAAACTCATCAAGAATTATGGCTCTAAGGATTTCATTATGCATCCTCCTCTATATACATGTGTTGAGCTATCCATAACCTCCTCATCAGCCATGAAGGAAAGGAAGATGAAAAATCTAGGGTTCAAGTAACAAGTTGTTAGATGTATATGTTGGTGGAGTTGGTTGTTCAACCTCTAATTAATCATGAAATAAATGAAATCAATATTTCCTTTTATTTTTCCCATAGAAATTCTAGATGTCTTCTTTGGCCTTGTCTATGACCTCATACAAATAACCCATTGAGTTTTTTCTCCACCCACCAAGAATAGAACCCTAAACAAAGATTTTGAAATTGAAAACAAAATAGTACAGATTTTTTAATCTAAAATATATAAAATTTGAACAATAATAAATCTAATTTTCAATATTTAACATGTTTAATAGGCTTAGCAAGTACTAGAGTTGATTACTTTGAAAGTTCATAATCATCAAGTTTAGAGTTATCCTTAAGGTCTTGACCATGCTCTCAACAAACTCATCATCAAAAATGGTCTTCACAAAACTTTATCTTTGGCCTTCTTCGAATAAGAAAACTCCAACAACCAAGCGCTCACAAGCATCTACTCAAGATGTTAGTAAGGCTACAATGCTCTACAATGTAATGAAGTTGGTGGCAAATCGTGTGACTTCCAGTCACCCAAGCCCTTTTGCAAATCTGGTTGTCGATGTATTTGGTGATTTGTATATCTTCTTTAGTCGATAATTTCACCCATCCATTTTTTCCTATGTCCTCAATTAGGAGTTCAATGCAAACCCTAGAACAGAACTAAAATAGAAGAAAAATAAACTAAACGAAAAAAATTGTTGTGTACCTTTCAAATCCAATAAAAAAATTATTCAAATCCATCAATGACCACTCAAAGGCAACTTAAAAACAAATAAATATGTGTCATAGGGGCAAAGCACAACAGAAAAGCATATAAAAGTAGAAAAAATGGCAGATTTTGATTTGTTTTATGCACGGAATGATGTTTCGTTCAGTGGGTGAAGTTTTACCAAAACTCCAAGGTCCTCAGGGAGTAACTCACCAAGACTGTTTAACTCACAAGTAGCTTAACTAGTTTCTAAAGGACATTAACAACATCTGCATGCGTTACTGTGTTATGCAGACCAGTAATTTGATACAGCACAACAAGCGTGCTTGAACATCTATTTGAACATGATCAGAAATTCTGAATAAGGATGACTATTAATTGAGGTCCAAATACCTTTCTAAAGTTTCTTAATACTCATAAAATCATTTTGCATATCTTAAATATTAGGACCATTAGGTTTTCACAATCCATCTTAGTGATTTTGTAAAGCTTTTGGATAAACCATGAAGCAATATTGTTTGCTTACAATTTTGACTTGTTTTTCTAATAATTTAGTAGTGTGCATATAATCTACACATAGGATGGGAGGACTTTAGTGACCACACTCCTAAGCTCTATGTAGGGATGCTATTGAATTGATGGACCAGAATGCAATGATTTTGAATTTGAGCATAATTAGGATATCTTTGAGAATATTCAATCCAAGATGAGCAACAAATTAGTGAAAGAGAGAGTTAGTAGGACCTTTATGTGCAACAATTCTTAATCATGAGCATAAGACCCTAAAGTACTACTCTTTTTATTTGATTTTGTTACTTATTTCTTAGCTTGGTGCATAATCCACAGAATTCAAACTTTGGACATTGTAGACCTAATATTGGACCTTGGACCTTATCTATTAAACACTATTTCATACTTTTCATTTATTGCAGAAGTCAGCAAGGCTTTTTCCCTCGTTTTGTCCTTTATTATGAATATTAATGTGGGAAATGAATTTTATTTGAGAGATAATGGCATTGTTGCATAAGCTACATTCAAATTTAGATATTATTTACTGGTTGGTTTACTCCTATAGAACTTCATGACTGTTTGCTCTATTTATAGAAGATTGAAAACACAGTTCAAATTATTTACTCATATATTGTAATCTTCTTTGGAACCAAAAAAGTCTCTTTCATTGAATAATTTTATCAGATGGATTACATGTTAGAACTGTTTTGGGTGAGTCTGATTTTACAGCTGGTTTATGCTCCTTTTTCAATTTACCTGAATCACCTTGGCATCAGTTTTTTTTTTACTATAAGCATAATGTATTGATACAGAAAAAAAAAGTATCAGTACGCTGGTCATTGTTTTTGGGTAATTTGTATTGTTTTTGGATTAGTTTGTCCCTTGGAATGACATTGGGCAGCTTGTGTTGCAAAGTGTTTCTGATTCAAAATTCATTACTAAATTGTACTTTTAATAATAAATTGGTAAAATGGATTTCTTTTGCTTATCTAGAAAGAGGAAATTTT
>VDFB02352249.1:0-23233 GCA_007258455.2 Sequoia sempervirens | reverse complement strand
ATTTCTTCCTAAATATGAGGATTATAAATAGTTTCTTTTCCCAAACCTTGAGTTGTGAGATAGCCCGACTTCTTGATACCTACTTAGTGATCTCACTCTTCATAGGTAAAGCTAGGAGTAACCTTTTGCTCTACCTTGAGAGAATTAGGAGAAGTAGTTGGAAAGGGAAATGGTTATCTTTTGTAGGTCATCTAACCCTCCACAAGTTTGTCTTTCGAGTGATTCCCACCTATTATTTGATGCTTCTTATTCAGGGATTGAGGGAGCAAAGAAAGATTCATTAGTTGCTTGGGATAGGATTTACCTCCCCATATAGTTGGGAGGAAAAAACATAAGGAATTGTGAAACAGCCAACACAACATTGAGAACCAAGTTGGTATAGAGGTTTTATAAGCAAACAAATACTTAAAAGTTGAAGACCCAAAAAAAACTTTACTACCCTATTTCTTCTAGAGGGGTTTGTGATTTAGAATAACATTGGTTTAGCTAGACTCTTGATTCATCGAATACTTTTTTGGGTAATATGGGATGGGAGAGAGGTTGACTTTGTCACCCCCTTTCTCAATAAGTGGAATCAAATGAGATCTAATTTATAAGTGCTTGTGCTTGGAGCCTTGAGGTTAAGGATTATTGGATTACAAAAAATAAGGGTTAATAGAATGTTTACTGATGGAAGGATTTGGGGCTCACATGTGATCAAATAAGCCCTACTATGCTTGAGCTTCAACACATTCCGTATAACCCAAAGTTGCTTGGAGAGAGATTCTGAATAGTCTACAATGGAATTTCAATGGTATAGAGGATTATAATGTTAAGGAAGGTTAGCTTTCACAGGTTGACAAGGCTTTGAAAGCTTATAAGTTTGAAGTTTGGAAGAAAATGTGGGCAACTAAAGCTTGGAATAAAAAGTGTTTGTCTCTTTAGTTGGCAATGCTCAGATGTATCCACATGGAAGATTAGTTAAAGAATAAAGGTTTCCAAGGACCTTCAAGACATGTGAATTGTCATAGGGAAGATGAAGATGTTCATCATCTTCTCTAGAATTGTGGCTTTATACAAGAGGTTTGATGAAGCGTTATGCGATTGTATGGCATGAAATGTGTCTTTCAAACTCTCTTTCATGAGCACATTGCTAGCTGGAAATGAAAGCACAATTGGAAGTAGTGAAAATACTATGAGAAATGACTCCTTTAATGATTTGTTGGGACTTATGGATTAAGAGGAAATGGGAGGATCTTTCAAAATGAAGAAAGCAATGGTTGATTGGGCCATGGATTGGCAGAAAAAGGAGGATATTTCACAATGAAATGAGAAATATGGATAAATTCTAGGTGAATGTGACAAGAGCTATAAATGTGATTATGTCCGTCCAATAGTGTAAAGACTTGGACTAAGTGAAAACTTGGCAAGCCAATTTTTTACTCTGCCAAAACTCGGAAAAGACTCACCAAAACTTGGCAAATTAAAAAATCATTGGAAAGCAGCAAAATTTAAGGACAATTTTGATGCAATACAACTTCAAATATCATAGTAGCATTACTTGGAATCGAGATTGACTAGGCAAACCAAAAGTACAAATGGAATTCAATTCTGTTTTTCCATTCGGAGCAGCACAATTTTGTTTTTTGTTTTTTTTACATTGGAGTGGGATTCAGGAGCAACAACCACCAGCATGGTCAAGGGCAGCATCCCTGGCAAATTCTCTATTGAGATAAAAGGCAGAGCCCCTACCACCAAGCCCAAATTAAGGTATTTGAAGCTACAAGAACCTTAAAAACCAACATGTACATAGAAATAAATTACTTTTAAGTTATGTCCTGTACCCTATGATGTATAAATAATTGAATGTATGTATATTTTTATAATTGTAAAATTTAGTCATCTTTGTATCAAGGTTTCTTGAAATTTTTTCTTATCCATATCTGATATCATATCCTTTTCCATGCAACTCCAGTGAAAATGGTTTAAAAGCAAATGGGCAAGTGCAAATAAGCTTAAAATTGGTGAGTGTTTTATAAGCTAGGTTACTAGTTCTGGTTTGGATTCAGGCTCAAATTTGTAGGTTCAGTTCACAGATTTGGCAAAAGCAAAAGAAAAAAAAATTGGGGGTTGGGTTCATTTGGGGGTCATCCATACAATAATTTAGAAAAGTCATATATATTTATATACATAATTCACCTTTACTCAATCTGAATTCCCCTTCCCCATTATATCCTCAAAACATCTATATTTAAATAGTAAACCATAGAAATTGTTTCCTTACAAAGATAAATAAATAATACCTTATCATCCATTTAATAATAGTCAATAAACCCTTTATTAATGTTGCATTGGTGGTTGTCGTTGCACCAAAAGATCAACCTGTCAATGTGTTGTACCCAAAATAATTTTTTGGTATTCTGCTTAAATTGAGCTAAATCATGTTAAAATGCCATCAAAAGTCTGTTTTAGGTCAAACCAAACATAGGGTTTTTGTGGGTTTCTGTCAAGGAACACGTGCAAAATTCTAAAAAATTGAAAATTAGGGTTTTACACCCCTATTTTCAGGGAAACCCCCTAAAATAGGACCTTCCCGAAAATGATCAAAAATGGTTTTGATAGGGTTAATTGACTTCACGATCACACTAATCAAGTCAAAATCATCGTAAGACATTTTACTCTGGTGGGTCTATTTCTATTTTCAGGAACAAAGTTAGGAGCTCTGCAGCCATTAATGGCAAATTGCCCAGTACCAGGTGCTGAAAGCTAAGCTTCAAAAGCTTCAACGACGCAACCATGGCGAAAAAAGATGAAAAAGAAGTTGTTTGACGAAGGAGATTCTCGAAACCGAAGAAGGCCAAAATTTGGCTAACTCTGGAAATGTTATGAAGGAGAAACCAACTCAAAATGAAGAAAAGCGCCCTTTTCTAGAGAAAGGCGCCCTTGAACCTCAAGGGGAAAATACAGTCTCTTGATTCTTCCGATACAGTCATCCTCGGCGTTCTCGTGCTGACTCGACAACGAAACATTCAGCGAGGTCATCTGATAAGGTGATCATTGGCAATTATCAACAGAAGGCGAAGAGGCTATTATGAAGAACATCCAAAATGACTGCTCAGCATGGAAAAGGCGCCCTTACTGAAGAAAGGTGCCCTTGAATAAGGCAATGAAGATGCCACCCGTTGAGAAATCTTGTCTTCTTGAATCCTATCCAACTCTAATCCAATCTCACGATGAAATCATTTGCGAACCTGCGAGATGAGCCAAACAACTACAGCGATTGATCAACTGAAGAGGCAATCAAGCAGAAGATGCTAGAAAAGCGAAAACGAAAGAAGAACACTAAAAAAGTGCCAAGTATCTTGAAAAAGGCACCCTTGCTGAAGAAAGGCGCCCTTTCTTTTGGGCACTCAAATGCTGACAAAAGACCAATTGCCTTCCAAGATGATCTTCTCCGTTTGGATCAACCCTGACAACATAACCATCTGCAAGGGATTCTGACAAGGCAATTATCCAATGACGAAGATCAAACTAGAGCAGTTTCCAAGGTAAAAATCAATGATAGAAAGAGCAAAAGCGCCCCTACAAAAGAAAGCCGCCCTTGCTCACTGAAGCCTTAAACTGACTTTCAGGAACTGAGACACCAGCCATCCTTTTCAGGACTGAGTTGGCCACCTGATGAATCGTCAAGCAAGATTGTCCGACTTGTAAGTCAACGAAGAGATCAAATCAAAGCACGGGAGGTTTGAATAAAGAAGTTCAATAACAGACACTGAAAATTGACTCAGGCAAGTGCAAAAGTGCCCTTGCTGAAGAAAGGCGCCCAGTCTTTTGGAGCCCCAATCTCAGTTTTCTGGCTTACCACCTCCCAAGCACTTCTCTTCAGCACGGATCCAGCTCAACAATGAATCTATCAGCAGCTGCTCAGGATCAACAAATCAATCTGGAGCAAGGATCAAACGAAGATCATTCAACATGAAAAATGATGAAAAAAGGACTCAAACTCAAAAGGGACACCCAAAAAGGTCAAAGGCATGTTTTGTTGACCAAATAAGATATTTTGGAGGCAAACTTGGCCAATTCACCCCACAATCAGTGGAAACCTACCTTTTGAACTCCAAATCAAGCCAAATCAGGTTTAGATCATGAGTTAGGCGCCCAAACTTCAAGGATTCGGGCTTGAGTCTACATAAAGCAAATCTAGGCGCCCTTTTTCATTATTTCTTTGCAAGTTGAAGATTCAAAACAGCAAGAAGCTCTCAAGGATGCCATTTTTAGATCTAGCAAGGGTTTTCAACAGTTCTTCAATATTTCTTGAAGATCAGAGGTAGAAGAAGATTTCTAATCAGAGGATGGATTTAGAGACAGATTTGCTCGAGTCAAATTAAAAACTTCCAATCCATCTTCTGTCTACTTCCTCTTTTCTTGTCTTAGGTATTCTTGCATGTCACACAAATCAGCAGGCTACCACAGATTTGATCAACTAGGCAAATTCAAAATAATTTTCCAGTGAAACCCATCTCGTCAGATTTTCCAGAATCAACAAACTTGCTGCCCCTATTTTTGGGGGTTTTTCCAAAAAAGTTTCAGAATCAAAATTTTGAGGAACTGGGTTTGTTCAGCATTGAAGCACGAACAAAACCCATGTGCCAGATTTTTTCCGGAAAAATACTTCTCGGCAGGGCACTATTTTTAGGAGTTTTCAAAAACTGTCAAAACAGGGTCAAGTGCACAATCAATCTTTAAGTTATTCAGGATGCAGCACTCTTAGGTACAATACAAGACCAAGACGGCCTTGTACCATGATTACCTGAAAATGACTGACACAGACTTACATCAACTAAACCCAGTGGTCGATCCAGAAGACTTGGAGGGCATGAATCAGATCACGTTGCAAAACATAGAGGAGTCTGGGTTGCTTCAAGCTGCATCCATCCCCATCACATTACAGAGTGCGGAGCTTGTAATTGCTTGCATTAAGCATTACAATCCTACCACGAGAGAAATCAAATCAATGGATGGGAGGGTAATCTGCAATTTAAAGCCAAAGGACATTGAAAAGTGTTTTGATATTCCATCATGCCCTACTAACAAGGTCATATCAGTGACAGAATGCGACAGAACATTTGAGGCAGCCAAGAATAAATGCCAAGGAATAATGGCAGAAAAATGGCTGAAAGTGAAAAAGGCTACCTTGCATAAGTTGGTTGGACGAGGAGAATGCAAAGATGAGTATGCAATGTTGATCACTCTACTCAGCAGAATCACTAGACAAGAGGAGGGAAACCAATTTCAGTCGTGGATGTATTATGTCATTTCCAAAATCATCAGCAAAAGGGAACATACAACTAGGCCACTCTGATCCGTGATACACTCCACCAACAGATTACTGGGTTTCTAGAGGCTCATAGGTTCCACATGTGTTCTTACCTAGTATACCTGATTTCCTTCTAAGGCGAGTTCAGGATATTAAACAATGTGGGAACCTTAGGTGTGCAAAAGGTTCATGAACACTTTACACGTCTTGAGTTTACTCAAGCAGAGCGACACTTCAAAAGGACAAGTGACCTCTTCATCATGTACATTGTACGAGACCTAGACCATGAGATGCACGTACGAGTTTCACAAGCAGCCAAGGAGGCAATGGTGGACTGGACGGATTGATTTATCCAATTCCCTACCTTCGCCTACATACATGTGTAAAGCTACATTGGTCACCCCACCATGATGCCACGCTACCCTTCAAATAGGGTAGTTTTTATGGAATTCCTAAAGCTGTTGGCCGAAGTTCACACTCACTTGCGACTAAAGAAGAAGCCAGCTGTGAACTTTCCCGTTGAAATGGGACTCTATAGATGCAGGTAAGCGGCAGATGCCAAGTTGATGAGCCAGGAAACGGTGAGACTTAACCTCAAATACCTTATTGAGAGAAGGTCGTATGATCCCAGAGGTCTCTATGCAACGCATCTTGAGCAACGCTCATCACATGAATCTTCTATGGAAGATTATTGGGTCAATTGTGACAATGAGTATGAAGTGTGAAGAAGGATCTACAGCAGGTTCAGGCTCTCACAAAGATTTTTTACTATATGTCAGAAGACATTGAGGGCTTCTCTGATGATGAAGGGGAAGTCATTCTCCCCTCATTCTTCGTAGATTCAGTAGACTCACAACCACTCCCAAGAGTGGATTGATACGCAAAGGAAAACCCATCTATAGAGTAGAGAACGAGGAGTTGTCAGGAACAGTCAACTCTACCTCGATAGCAAGAAGACAAGGTAGTACCTCCCAGAACAGAGCCGCCACAGGTTCAATCTACACTACCTTCCCCATCAAGGAAAAAGCCCAGGCAGAAGCAGTGGTGCAACCTCCCCAAAGGGATGAGGACGTCAGGGCATACAAGGCCAAGAGCATAGGGGATACATGTGGAGACAGCCACACACACCCCAGAGATAGTCATGGGAACTACTACCCCCGAGCCATTAATAGAGATAGTCACTACAAAGATAGAGCCTGAAGAGGCAGAAGCGGCAGCAGAAGAAGCAGCAGCAGAAACGGTGCTTGTGTTAGAAGCAGAACCACCTACATCACCACCATCACGACAGTCACAAGTCCCCATCGACTTGGACTCGCCACCGAGAGACGTCACTCCAGCACAATCTCATTCAAGGGCATTCAAGGGCCCCATATTCCTCCTAGCGAAACTAGCCGAGATTCTATCTGGCTTGAGAGCTTCCTAGGAAGGAAGAGGGAAAGGCCTTCATGCGAGCTTGACTTCACGGAATTCGACCATGTCCCACTAGACATGCCAGCGAAGAAAGTGAAGAGGCAAGTTCATGTAGAAAGGAATGCAACGAATGAATTCATCATAGAGACTGATGCCCCACCAGAAGATAAAAGCATACACGAGGTACAAGTGGAAGACTTCACATTATCCAAGCTTAACCTCGGAAAGACCACACATCAGGTGGAGGCAGACCTTCTTGGAATCGCCTCAGTGAGCGCCCAAGAAAGGATGGCCAAGGATGGAAAGGATAAAGCAGCCTTGAAGGCTGAGAACCAATAGTTGAGGATGTACATTTCCAGCTTGATGCACGGCACCCTGAACGTCTTGGCCTTACCACAAGAATTGCTCGATCTTCCCGCAGAGCAGAACCATCAACAGTTGATGGCATATGGAAAACACTTGAGAGATCAAGTGGAAGAATTTGTCCTCCAATGACAATGTATACTGGAAAATCTATACCAGTTACGAGATAGAGCACATGGACTCCGTGCGGAAATTCAGCAATCTGAGCAAAGAATAGCAGAAAAGAGGCCAGGAGACGAAGTCACAATTGTAGACTTGCAATTGGCGTATCAATCAGTCTACTATGAGGAGGAGAACAAGCAACACCTATTTGTTGGGAAAGAATAGCTAGCGTACAAGGTGAAAGCCTATAATGCCCATTCAGTAGAACTAATTGACTACCGACGGGTTGTCGCAGATATTATCAACTTCGCAAGAACGTTGGTAATATCCTTCCCTCACATTAAGTATCAGCATGAGGGAGGAGAATACATTTAGCTGGTCACAGTATAGAAACAGTTCAGAGATGTCATCCACAACACCTTTCTTGAAGATCCAAACGGTTGCAAGCTAGCCAAGGTGGCAGCCTTGTCTACCAAGTTCAATGAGGCAGTTGCCCAGTGTATAGACTTCCAGCATCAGCTCACGACAGGCGAAGTAATGCTAAAGCGCCGCGTCATCATTTTGCAAAGCATTAACTACCTAAAGGCTGAAGAAGTCAACGAATGGATAGAAACATTGTTGAATAGTGGTGAGTTGTAAAGGCACCAAAGAAGGACGTCCTACCCTCCAATTGGCATTTATGATACTTGAAGTTGACTTGATGCCTCTTTCCAAGTCAACTCAAAAAGACATTAAATGTAGTTGGAGTTAACTTGATGCCCCTTTCCAAGTTAACTCCAGATCCCACAAATCATGTATTATCAGATCCCACTGATTAAGGATGTCTAATTTACTTCCATAATTTATGGATCTCAGGTCTCCACTAAACGTGGATGTCTATTTTGGAGGCATACTTTGTATTAAAATTCACCTTTAGTCTTCTTTCAGTCAACTGAAGTAGTTTCCAGTTGACTCTTTGTTTACTTTCAGTTAATTGAAGTAGTTTTCCAGTTAACTGTTTGTTCCCCTTTCATAGGAATAAATCTTGCTAATTGATTGGCAAGAACTCATTTTAACTCAAGGAGATTTTGGGGTTGCCTACTCCTTTGAGTTCTATAAATAAGAGCCTTGGGCTCATTATTTGTTTAACCTTTACTTAGTATGCAAAATTGTTGCACCATTGTTGCCAACAAGTTTGAAAGTGATTATTTGTTCACTCTTGGATGAGAGTTGATTGGTTGATCGTAATTGTGCATGATTTTGTGCCTTTGCTGTCCCAATTCTTTTGTAACTCGTTGATGAAGCTTGAAAAAGAAAATCAGAAGGCGCTTGCATTTTGATCTACATATTTGAGTTCTTTTCAACGTTTTGTATCTAATAGCTTGTTGTTTCATTTCCCTCCTCGGACAGAGGTTCCTCCTCGGATATTTGTTATTGGTTGTTATCGTATGATGTCGTTTAATGGATTGACTTTCAACCTATACTTCGGACAGGGGTTCCTCCTCCTTAGCAAGCTTGTTGGCCAAAACATCGTACTTTGTTGTTTCTAGTAAGCTGTTTCCTAGCCTATACCTCAAACAGGGGTTCCTCCTCCTTGGCAATTCGAAGATCCAACTTACCGTAAAGAGTGTTTACTTGTATAAAACTTTATTCCAACGTATATCTGAGAGTTCAGAGCCTCGGCCATATTCTAAGGAGACGGCGGATTCAAGTGATCCAACCAATTCATTCCCGCTCCTATGTCCTCATACTTTGTTTACCTTGAGGAGATAGGATAGATTAAAGCTAGTTTAGTCATAGTTAACATCTGCAGAAACCAGAGAAAAGCTTAGCTACGGCGCATTGTGTTTGTGCACCCTTGTGTCCTGCCACTGAATACAAAAAGATAGGAACCTTAGTCTACTCTACCCTTTCTTACGCATTACATCAGCAAAGAGGGACTTCTCCTCTTTAAATAACGAAGAAGTGTTGCAAAACATTTGTAATAGCTGACCGTTTACAATCAGCACTCCGAAGGTGCTAATTTAAACGCCAACACAATGCCTGATACAACCGCCATATTTATGTAAGATCCACAGGAGGCGGTTAAGCCATGTCACAAACCCAAGCACCATGTTGGACACAGAAGACAAAGGGACACACCACCTTGCAACAATCCCCCCCCCCCAATGCAAGCAATGGGTTTGAACCTATGACCTCAGCTCCGATACCAATTGTTACATTGGTGGTTGTCGTTGCACCAAAAGATCGACCTGTCAATGCTCGATACAACCGCCAGATTTATGTAAGATCCACAGGAGGCGGTTAAGCCATGTCACAAACCCAAGTGTCGTGCTGGACAAGGAAGACCAAGGGACACACCATCTTGCAACAATTAAATTCCTATCAATTTAAATTTTAAACTTTCACTAACTTTTATTATGGATTCTCATATTTTATCTAGACAACAGATGACTACATACAGCAGACTTTTATTAGTTCCTACTTGACAAGGACGTATGCCCTACACACAAACAGATCTATTCCACCAAAGGGTTTCTAGGCAAATGGAATGCCATCATTTAGTTATAAAAATATACGAAGATATTTTTCTAAATGAGGTCACCTTGATTCATTCTAGATTTTCCCGGATTCATCTTGGACAAACCTACAGACACTATGCCACCTCCTAGACAACTCCCTGAGTGCATTAAATCTAATCCACAACATGATTCAAATTGGACCTGGATTTGGGGCCTTTGAGGACCAAACCAAAAACAGAGTTTTAAAGGTATGTAAGAACCCTTACAGGTTCTAATTGAAATTTTTTTCTTTTTCTGGTCTGAAAATTTTTGTCTTGCCTTCACTTATGTCTCAACAAAGATTTACTATAACATGTAGATTAAAGGATCCCAAGCATAAATAGAAAGAGATGAACTAGAACATAGTTTTTAGGAATTCAACAAAGATGAATACAAACAAGATGAACATACCCAGCAAGATAGCTTATCCTCTTTATTTGATTTGAAGCTGGTTACAACAGAAAAGACTGAATATTAGAATCTGTTAGGTCTGATTTTGAGTTTCAGACCTTCAATTACACCAAGTTTGTGCCAAAGCACCAGACAAACCCTAGCTGCAAGAATAGAGAATGAAGCTAAGTGTGTGAGATGATAAGCCTAGCTAGAGATGACTTAAAAAACACTGTCGCAGCCCACTGGAGGTTGTAGTCGCCAAAATCTCCACAGATATGGTGATGAGATCAGCTTGAAGACTACTGTAATGAAAGTCTGACTATGCCTTGAAGATGGAAATTGCCCAAAATGACCACCTATATCAAGCGTACCTCTTGAAATCGCTTCTTGCCACAAATCAAAGTCTCAATTTGCAACTGGAGCTGTGTTAGAGCAATTTGGTTAAGCACAATGATGAATTTCTGTTTGAAATCACCTCACAAGGTGGGATGGGGGCATCACCATACCCCAGAATTCAAGGGAGTAGCACCTTGAATCGACTGAAACTATTTCAATCAAGAGATCTCTCTCAACAAACAAGATAATAATATCAATAAAATGTTTTTCTCATCCCCCAAGCCTCCTTAAATAAGGCCTTAAGACAAAACCGCCCTAGGAATGAAATCAGATTTGTTTTCATTAAAAAATTCACCTTGCTTCAAGGCTAAGGCACCTACCCCAAGTCGACCCAAAGAGGATCAGATTTGCTTTAATTAAAATATTAATAACTTCTTGACTAAGTCTCCCAAACCTTCCTAGAAGAATCTGATTGCCTTTTTGCCTTTTTGGATATTATAAAATTCTATCTTGGAAGTTGTAGACATGAAAAATATCCTGATCAACTAACTTCAATTCTTCTTTAATCACCCCTCTACTAACCTTTTAATTAATTCATCTTAATTCCTCCGTTAATCAAATAAATCAAATTTATTTGATTAAATCATTATCCTCTTTTGATTAAATAAATCATTTTATTTATTTATTTAATCCTAAAGTCCCTCTTTAATTAAATAAATCAATCTTATTTAATTAACTTCTAAAGTCCCTCATTTTATTAAATAAATCAAATTTATTTAATTAACTCACTAATATCATCCTCTTTGATTAAATAAATCAAATCTTTATTTAATTAAATCTAAAATCATTCTCCTCTCAACTTTGATTTATTTAAATCCTAAAATCTAAGTCAAAATTGTCAAATCACCTAACCTCCTCTTATTTAATCAAATCCTAATTAAATATAATCTCAATCCATGTCACATCCTCTAAGCTTTTGCCACTTGCACAAATAAATCAATTTAATTAATTTATTAAATCTTCATTTTCTCTCAACTTGGCATCTTTGAGGGAATATTCCTCCAAGTTTGAAAATCCCTCCAAAAAGGATTTGTCCTTCCAACAAAGCATTTAAGAGCTCTTACATGTCTCTTACACAAGTCAAACTTAGCATTTAACTCATCTTTCATCCCCCCCTAAACATGTCATTTCATCAAATTCAAATTTCAAATCTCCCCCTCTTTGGCACATTGATCAAAATGTCCACAACCTTCATCCTCTCACATCTTGACAAATGGCACAATGCCACTGGATTATCTTTTATCCCACATTCCTCCTATCTCGCATTCTTCTATCAATATATTCTATAAATAGAGACCCTCTTTATTGTATTAATCCTACACAACTTCACAACTTGATACACATTCATCTTATCACCATCTTGCATCTAATTGATCATCCATAACATCTTCAAAGTAGTTTCATCATTTAGCTTATCAAAAGGGGTTGGGAAAGGGCTACTTTTCATATCAAAGTAGCACCAATCCCCCTATGGGATGATGCTTGAGTAGTTTAGGAATAGATTTTATGCTTATCTTGCTTATGATTTTATGTTAGTTTGATAATGTCATTATTTTCTTCACGTTTGCTCAACAGTTTCATGCGGAGGGCTTTTATCTCATTTGTTCAAAATTGACTGATTTAACTCATATTTGTCAATCTTTGATCAATGTAGATTTTGGTCTTCACATTTTGGTGCCCACCGTGGGGCAATGCTTTGATAAAGCTTTACCCAATACTTTGACAGAGTTTTTGTCAACCTTTTCAATATTTAGCAAATGGCGATCCACCACTATTTTCTCTGAGAGGTGGACAGAATTTGATGATAGAATAATCTTATCAATATTACGCAATGAACAAAAATACATAGGATTTTTAAAAATGGCGGAGAGGCGCTCGTGGCCAAGTTTCAGGCGGCATGAAGGTTTTCGTTACAAAGGTGGTGCAGGCTTCAGATGGCCTTTCAACAATCGTTTCAAAAGAGACCAAAACAGCTTTGCAAGAAATGCAAGAAATCTAAATGATTGGACATGGAAGGTTCTGGTGAACTCTAATCACTGGAAAAGTAATGAAAATTCTGGAGTCAGGGCTGCTAGGGCAAGATTGGGAACGGGTTTCGATGGCATTCGATCAATGCATTCTCGCCAGCGAGTGGATTTCAGGGCGGTGCAAAAAAACTTTTGGCGCCCAAAACCCTCCATCAAAGCAGCTAAGGTTTTAGAGGTATGCCCAAATTCTGGTTACAATAGGGTTGTTTCCCTTGTGTTAGAAAATGAAGAATGGAGTGAGTCAGTTCGTTATCTCAAGGATAAGGCGTTTTTCATGAAGTGGGGGGGCGCTTGGCCTACATTCTCAAAGATCCACTCATGGTGTAAAGAGCAGTGGGGCGAGGGTGTTGAGCTTAAAACGTTAGCAAATGGGTTCTATTTGGTTATATGCTCCTCGGCCCATGATAGAGACTGGATTCTTAATAGTGGGCCTTTCTTTATGGAAGGGAAGGGTTTTTTCTTCAAAGAATGGAAACCTAACTTCAACCCCCATGAAGAACCCATCAGCACTGTCCCGGTTTGGTTAAAGCTCCCTGGCCTTCCTCAGGAATATAAGGATCAGGAAACCCTAAAGCTAATTGGCAATAGGATTGGTGATTTTGTGTTGGCGGAAGAAGCAATTGATAAATCTGATCTCAGCATGTATATAAGAATTTGTCTTAATTGGCAAACGATCCATACTCTCCCAGACACTATTGAAATTAAATCAGGTTCAGGTGTCTGGAAACAAAAGATTGTGCTTGAGGATGTAATGGAATCATGCTCGAAATGTAAAGCCTTTGCACACCCTGTTGGGATGTGTAAAGAAGGCGATAAAGGTAAGCAGTCAATGCAAAACCTATTAGCTGAAGAGATCTTAAATCTTTCTGAAGGCAACCAATGGGAAAAGCATTGGAATGAATTGGACTGGGCAGTATTGCAATCTCATAAAAGAAAATGCACATTTGCTAGTAGTTTACAAGTCTCCGGGGGTGGTGTTCAAAAGGAAGTTATAGATAAAATTTTGATAGTGACACCAAGGTCTCAAGCTCTGACAACGGGGAGGAAATTGCAAGAACAGCAAGGCCTGATATGGTTAAGATAATACCAGTTTTCAAGGATCAGCTATAGGGTTGGGAGAAGATATCAGATGGGGATGGTTTCGAAGATGATAGGAATAAGAGTAAGGAGGCAAGTGATAACTTTGACTAAGGTAAGAAGGACGGTGGTCAATTTTCTGATAGAGAGGAGTGTTTAAATGATGAAACAGGTGGGAACATAGAGGGGATCGCAAGCCTTTCTACAGCAAAGACCCTCCAGGTCTCCGTCACAATGATGGATACGGGTAGGATGGATAGTCTTATTTTGCCTGATCAGTGTTTCAGTGGCATTGATCAGAATTTTCAAAAGGATGATCCAGTTGCAGAGGCAAAGGAACCTTTTTTCAAGGATATCCAGATATCTCCCATCATGAACCTTGAGAGCTCTTTTGAAGGAGTGAAAGACAGCGGTGGTAACTCCATAGACTCGGAAATGGATGATAATTCAAATGAATATTTGGATGGGGAGGATGAAATGGGATTTCAATCTTGCTTAGGAGTATCCGGGACAAGGTCTTTGGATCAGACATCCTCCCTTCAAAACAAAGCCAGGGTGGAGGAGAAGAAAAAGCGGGGACCCAAATCCAACAGGGTTAAGTTGGAAATGGCGGGCAATGTTGCTAGCCAAAGTAAATTGAGGTCGGGAAAAGGCTATGCCTTTTCCCGGAGGCAATGAGGACCCTATCATGGAATGTCAGGGGCTGCAATGCCCCTGACAAGATACGCTTGATCAAGAGATGTCTTGATCAAGCAAGGTCGGATATTGTTTTGCTTCAAGAAACAAAGATTAAGGCAATTGATTTTGGCTTTTTCTCAAGGAGATTTCAGCAGTGGAATTGCAATTTAGTTGAGGCTCAGGGAGCCTCGTGGGGCCTTGTTGTCCTATGGCGGGATTCTGTTGTTGAGGTGGAAGTGGTTAGACAAGACAAATGGTGGCAGTTGCTGAAAGTCATCTCAAAACAATTACATATAAGTTTTTTTGTCTTTAATGTGTATGGCCCTAATTACCCAAATCTTAAGAAACTGTTATGGCAATATTTATCTGATATCTTGAAACAGGATAATGAAAACATGTATATTATTGGAGGTCATTTTAATGCACTTCTACGCCCTTCTGACAAAATGGGGGGAGTTGGATGGAATGGTCAAAGTCACAGAGACTTCAGTGCCTTTGTGTTGGAAAATGGTCTGATTGAACTTCCTTTCAGATCGGGAGTTTTTACCTGGACTAACAGGAGGAGTGGCTTTTTTAACATTGTTGAGAGATTAGACTGCTTCTTTATTGTTGGGGATTGGTCTGATACTCGTTGGACTTGTGTGGTTGGACTTGTGTGGCTGAGATATTACCGATTACTGGCTCTGATCACTACCCGATCTGTGTCAGGATTCAAGACGACACAGCCCCAGATAGGTGCCCTTTCAAGTTCGAGGCTATGTGGCTGAGGGACAGAAATTTCAGGTCTCTTGTGGAAAGTTGGTGGCGTCATTCTCTAGAATTCACTGGTAATAAAGCTTTTATTTTTTTCAAAAAGATGCAATATTTGAAGGAACAGATTAAAAAATGGAATAGAGAGTCCTTCAAGAACATATTCACCGAGAAATTAAGGTTAGAAGGAGAGTTAAAAGTGCTGCATGATCAAATCATTTCTCAGGGGATGGATGAAGATGCTTTTAGGAGTGAGAAGGTTTTAAATAAACAATATGTAGAAGCCCTTACTAGGGAGGAAACTTTCTGGAGACAGAAATCCCGGGAGACATGGCTAAAGGAAGGTGACAGAAACACTAAATTTTTCCACACCTCGGTTAAAGTTAGGAGGACTCATAACAAGATTTTCTCCATCAAAAATGGAAATGGTGAATTACTTACAGAGGCTGATCAGATAAATATGGAGGCAGTGAGGTTTTTCTCTAATATTTTTAATGGTGATGCTGGTCTATTTAATGACCCTCACCCAATTCTCAATGTTATTCCCCCTTGTGTTGCTAAAGATCATAATAAAATACTCATGGATCCAATCTCTTTGGAGGAGGTGAGAAAGGCTGTTTTTGGTTTAGGTTTAGACAAATCTCCGGGGTCGGATGGATTCCTAGCCCTTTTCTACCAAAAGTTTTGGAATGTTTTAGTAGCTAACATTTTGGATGTTGTAGAAGAATCAAGAAGAGGGGGGTTCATCCTAAAAGACTTTAACAACACGTTCATAGCTTTGATCCCTAAGAAGGCTGTTGTCACTTCTTTTGATGAGTTCAGACCGATCTCCCTCTGCAACACAATTTACAAGGTGATTTCTAAGGTAATAGCTAGCAGGCTCAAAGTGGTGTTGGATTCAGTGATTTCCAATGAGCAGAGTGGATTTGTCCCTGGGAGATCCATATATGAAGGCATCATTATAGCACACAAGGCTGTCCACTCCATTCGGTTCAAAACTGAAAGGATGATGGTGAAGATAGATATTAAGAAGGCGTATGATGAGGTAAATCGGGGCTTTCTTCTTCAGGTGTTGTCGAAATTTGGCTTTAATTCTGGTTGGATTTCTTGGGCGAGTAGCTGTATTAGTTCTCCTCGCTTCTCAGTAATTGTTAATGGAAGCCCCCAGGGTTTCTTTGATTCAAATAAGGGGATTAACAGGGGGATCCCCTGTCCCCCTTTCTTTTTATTATTATGGTGGAAGTACTTGGAAGATTGATCTCAAAGAAGTGCGGTGAGGGACAATGGAAGGGCATCAAGATAGCTGATGGGGTTGAGCCTCTCTCACATTTGCAATTTGCAGATGATACCTTTTTAGCTGGAGAGGCCTCTGTAAGAGAACCTTAGGTGATTAAAAAAACATTAGATGACTATGAACAGGCTTCGAGGCAACAAGTAAGTTGGCACAAATCAGAAATATATTTCTTTAATTCTGACCCTGCAAAACAGAGAGAGGTTTGTAGAGTCCTTCGTATGAGAGTGGGTAACCTCCCAAGCAAGTACATGGGCATCCCACTTTTTGGTGGAGCTAATAAATCAGAGTTGTGGAAGGGTCTTGTGGACAGCTGTTTATGCAAAATGAATGGTTGGAAAAGCAGGTGGCTCACCTCTGCTGGTAGGATTTTAATGCTAAGATCAGTAATCTCGGCTATCCCGATCTTTTCTATGATGTGTTTGAAGATCCCTAGCAAGGTTATTAAGGAAATTAATCAGCGAATGAGGAAGTTCTTCTAGAACGGAGCTAGTGAACAAGATAAAATCCCTTTATTGGCTTGGGAGAAAATTTGTTTATCAAAAGGAAAGGGAGGGGCAGGCTTAAGGGATTGGCACAAAATGAATGAAGCCCTCAGAGCAAAATTAGTTTGGAACCTCTACACTAATCCGAACCAGTTATGGGTAAGAGTAATGAGAGCTAAATATTTGGATTCTATGGAAAATCATAGAATATTAACAATCAGAAACCCACCCAAAGGCTCAGCCGTTTGGAATTTCATTTCTAGTTGTAGAAAGGTAATCATTGATCATGTTACATGGCAGATTGGAAACGAGGCAAAAGTAAAATTCTGGGATGATTCTTGGGCAGGGTTTTCAGCGATAAAAGAGAAGGAAGGTTTGCTGGAGATCAGAGATAGACTTGTGCCCCTTTGGGGTGACAGAGTCTGAGACTATTTGATGGTAAGACAAGGGGTCTTGGGGGAAGAATGGGTTTGGAAGGACTTGTTTGAAGCAGGGCTGTCAGAACAACATCAAAGGCTATTAAAAGAGGTTCTTGATCAGCGGAAAATTCTTATAACCGGAGAAGAGGACCGAGTCATCTGGTGTGGGGCTCGGGATGGGATTTATTCAGTCAAATTAGGCTATCAACTTTTAGAAGGCAGGGAGAATGAGCCATCAAGGAGATGTGATCTGTTTTGGAATAAGAATTGTCTCCCCAAGGCGGGTGCTTTTGCATGGCTAGCTGTGAAAGGAAGGATTCTAACCGGAGAAAGAAGGAAACGTCTTGGCTTTGCTGGTCCTTCTAAGTGTGATGTGTGGGAATGCAGAGGAGTCAGTTGATCATCTTCTCCTTCAATGTGAGGTAGCCTCAAAGTGCTGGTCAAATTTAAAAGGGAAGTTGAACTGGCATGGGCCAATGCAAAACTCTCTAAGTGGGGTTTTTGAAAGCTGGCCACCTCCTCCAAGGAAATCATCTTTATCAAGCATATGGATTTCAAGTCCATCATTGTTAGTTTGGGAAATTTGGAAAGAGAGAAACCGTAGGATCTTTATGGACAAATGGGAAGTTTTAAGAAGAATTCAAGGCAGATTTAATCAGGCTATTGAGGAGGTGGTTGGTGCAGCAGCCTCCCAATCTAGCTCGGCTTCTCTACCTTTCACAATGGAGGATGGGAGGATTCAAAACTTGTGGCCTAGTATATAGATCAGGCATGGGGCATGGGCAGATAATCTTGCTAGAAAGAAGGATCAGCTTTGTACAATTTGGGAACCCCCGGCTGAAGGATGGCATAAGGTGAATTTTGCTGGTGCTGTTCAATCTAACTCGGGGCCCTCTGGGGCGGGGTTTGTGATTAGGAATGAGAAAGGTGATATTGTAAAGTGTGGTGCAAAGAGATTAAAGATAGGCACAAACAATGAGGCTGAAGCCTTTGCAGCACTACTTGCTGTTAGATTGGCTCGTAATTCAGGAATTAAAAAGTTACTTTTGGAGGGAGACTCACTTGTTATTATACAAGCTATTAAAAATGGGGGGATCAATGCTTGGCATCTGCAGGGATTTATTTCCCTGATTGATGGTGAATTGAATTCTTTTGAGAACTTTATGGTCAGCCATATTAGAAGAGAGGGCAATAAAGTAGCTGACAAACTATCAAAGTGGGCACTCAATTTTGAACAGGAAGGGGAAATGCGATTGGAAGATTTTCAAGGTTTGGAAAATCTGGATAGTGCATTGTTTTCAGAAACTCTTGTTTCTCAAAATGAGTGTAGGGGTGGGTCAGTGATGATAAATGAGAACTTTGGAAGGCTTGTTGGGGTTTAATTTGGAGCTATTGGGCGTAAGGGAAGATGGACGCTAGATCAGGCATTCCTCTCATGAGAGATGTCACCAATGAAAACTAGCGCTGTTTTTTAAAGTTTATTCTTCTAAGAAAGGTGGTGTTCAGGCTCGGCAGCTTGGTGAGGGTCACTTCAAACTGATCCATTTCGCTAAGGAGTTTTCGAGGGTGTGAGTTGGATTACCCAGCAAACGTTTTCTGCTTGGATGATCGAGGCTTTGAAAGGCGCCAGCGCATCTGAGAATGTCCTTTTGAATTTTAATTATTTTGTGCTGAAGTTTGTGCCTTTTTGCTATAAGAGGAGCGGTGGTTTGGTGTAGACAGCAAGTAAGAGGCTTCCTTTGGTTTGTGAGAAGGTTTCAGCAGAGTATAGAGAGCTGTGAGAACTTGCAAATGGAGGCAAATTTAGGCATAGGGGTTTTTAGCTGATATTTTTCAAGGCTGTTTTTTGCTTTGTAATGGCTGTTAAAGGGGTGATTATGCTAAATATCAGGATGTAAGGTTATGCTCTCTCGGTTGAGATCTGAAGAGACTTTTGAATGTAAAGGTGAGCTTGTGTACTTCTCCTTCCAATCACAGTCTCTTGCATTTAGTTCATGGATCTACTACTCACCTCCGTCCTTGGATCGCAACCATTCTATCCTTCCTCTACAACAGACCATTGATCTAGTGTTATAAGACATTTTGAACGTTAGATTTGAAAGTACAAGTTCCTCTCTAGATGTTTCTTCTCATTGGCTTTTCGCATCATGAGCCGTCAAATCTTGTGGCTTCTCGAGCCTTGACCATCCCTCTGGTCTACCACCCATTTAAGGCATCCGGCGCCAGTCTCGTTCCCGGCACCCTTGATACATCTAATCTTAGGTAATACAACCGTCGATGTTGTTCCCTCTCCTAGAAATACTGTTTTCCCCAATCTCCATGCCGATTCTAGTCGCGGCACGTATCCCTATGCATTCATTGCCAATGGGCCCCTTCTCTCTTCTCCCTTCGCCTTGCCCTTGTCCTCCCGACCCCCACTCTCCCGGTCTCTATCTTGGTCTCTCTTAATAAAAATTATATAAGATCTTGGGATTTCTTGAAAAAGGACTTGGGCTTTGCCATCACCCCATCCTCTATTTTTGAGAGTTTTAATAAAATTTTAGAAGGTTATAGAATCGTTCCTTCATGATCTAGTTGATGAGCTCATAGAGGATTCTGCGTTTGCATTGAGCAAAACGTTTGTGGAGTTGTAAAAAGTAGTAGCATGCGCGTGCATTTATAATAGAATATGACTGAAACAAGGTTTGGTGTGCCACGGCTTTGACTCATCTCAAGGCTAGGAAATTTCTAAATTAGAAAACGAAAATGTTGATCGTGGAAACGCGGAATCTAGAACAAACGCCACTTGACTTGACTTGGTCTTCCAAGGGCTCGATAATTGATGGACGAATAAGATCTCCAGTTTCTGCATTCAAATTGTCTCTCCCTCAATGGAATTACTTATTGCTCAAAATGTTTATCCAGCTTAGACGTCTTCTCGGTTTCAGCATTGGCCAAATGTCATTTTTGGTTTTCAACATTTGAAGACTACTTCCATCATCCTTAGCATTTATCTTTCCTGTCGCTGCAGAGTGCACGCTTCTGTTGTTCATTCTCTATGTATATTGTCTTCTGCTGTGCGTGTTGTGTGCTCACTTCTGCATTAGCATTCTCTGGAATGTAGTCTTGATCTTTTGAGTGTCTCCCCAGGTTCATGAATTATTATAGACATATGGCTATAAATTGTTTTAATCTACTCACTGAACCGCGACGATTTTGTCCAGATTTTTGTCCATTTGTAGGTAGAGTCTCCATTCGCTGGCAGAATTATGTTATTTGCAAGTAGCGTTTACAGCTTCCAAAGAAAAGCAACAAATCGGAAATCAAGTAAATGATTATACGATAGAGACTACTGTTATTTTCTCGGTTTATGATCCATTTGCATTTACTTATGACAGTAACAGGAACTAGAGATTTATCTTTATAATGGAGAATGTGTGAACATTGTACTGCTAACATTCATCGTATGTCACTCTAGGTGGGTGTTATAATGATTTAGTTGCAATATCCGATTTCATACGATTTGACATTTCTTTTACTTCCACTTTTGAAATTTACTTTTTAGGCATAAATATTAAGTTGCTCTTGGAATTATCTCAATCTGCAATCTGCAATAGAGTTTTATTATTAGGCAATTATTGTCAAGAAATCTGATCACATTTCGCACAATAAAGCAAACATAAATCAGCCAATGGTCATTCAATAGCATACAGGAAACAATCTCTCTTGGGCATTAATCACATGCAGGTAATTGACAGTGACAGGTTTCACAAGTATTTGAAAGGTGGTAGTAGTGGGTTTTCTCTTTATTTTCTTGACAATTGTTTTTTACTATTAATTTTCAGCTTATGCTTAACACATTGGTGTATGAGAGCTTTTTTTTTTGGGGTTATCTTATTTGTGATAACTTTGTACTGTCTGCAGGTTGGCATTGGAATTGGGATTGGAATCGAAGAACCACAAGCAGATTTAAGTTATAAAAGTGAACTTGAACTTGAAAAAAAAGAGCATTTTTTAAATGCTTATTGTAATGAGTCTAGAGCATTCATTCACTACTTTTATTTTTTGTGTTAGGCCAACTAGATCAAGTTGGGTTTAAAATTAATCATTGATTTGATTTTTATTTTTATTTTTATTTTTATTTTTATTTTTAAAGTTGACTAAAATTAAACATTAGAAACTTACTAGAATTTGACTTTTGGGCTAAAATTGAACAAGCAAATCTCACACTTCAAAGTTGGTGCTTAAAAATAATCCAATTATTGCTTTGAGGGATTAAAAAATGAACATGTGCATTTGATGTTTTGTAATCTTTTTCACAAAGTAATATCATTTAAAAAGGCGTATGCACTTCTCTCACGCTTCACTGCGATCTTGAGAATTAAAAGTCTTTTTGTGATATTAAGTTGTCAAAAAGATTGCCTCCACACTTCAATTTGGATCCTAAAATCGAACAAATCTTGCGAGTGTGAGTGGAACATATCGCGTGTGTTCTCTCTTTGTTTCTCAACGAAGATTGATCAAACTACGGATGTGTTTGCTCGCTTTTGTTTTATCTTAGAGGGCCTGCCTTGTGGGAAAAAGTAATCACCCAAGGGAATGACCCAACCAGCAACACACTAAAGCCAAGCGACTTCCAACCAATATATAAATGTGGGTACTTGTTGAAAGACAAGTATCAAGATGATCATTCCGACGAGAAGGGCAGCAATGATCTCTCGCCGCATGGATGATCCCCCACGAACAAAATGCCCACATTAAAACCCTTGTTTAGAAAAGGCCAAAATCCTTGATCTATTTGTTGGTGCAAGAACGATCGTTCTAAAGCCGTCCCACACTTTTACGGCTTTTAGTAGAAATGGAAAATATGCCATGGGAGTTTCTTGGGTACTAATGATTGGCTGCCCCGTATAAGTGAGTGTCATAGAGGGGAGCCAATGGGGTCAAGCATCTAACCATTCGCTAAAAGTAAGCATAGTTGGACTTGTCCAAATGGGGATTCAACAAATACAGTCTTTCATATCCATAGGGTTGTACTTGTTCTTGGAAACAAAACACTTTGCTAGTTCGTTAACATTTGAAAACAAACATTCAACATTATCATCAAACTTCAAACCCTTTAGGAAGCAAATATCTTTGACAAAATTTATGTGTTATTGCTTTCCCTTAGGATTCTATCCTTAGAGGTTTCTAAACACTTGAATTTATATCTCACCTGGCTTTAAAGCCCAACATTAGGTGAATCCCTTTGCCTTGATTTCCTTGGATTTCCACATAATGGACTTTGTGGGATGAAAGAAAATTAAGACATTGGACATCTAGTTTTAAAAGCTAATCAAGAGTGTGTTTGTGATAAAAAGAACTCATTAAGAAAAGTTAAGAAACAATTGGACCCCACACATGTGATTGGTATCTTTTGGTCATATGGTTTTCATGCAAACATTTGTCTTTTGGTTTAAACTAATCTTAAGGCAAAGCATGTTCTTCAATATCTTAGTCTTGTAAACAAGGTTCTCCTTAGGTTTATTTAGGATCAAAATCAAACACTTCATACATCTCAAACATTTATCATCTCATCCCACAAAATAAATTTTAAAGTTTTGGAAACACTGTATTATCTAGACTTTGGGTACATCCTAAACCAAATCAAATCATCTGATGATATGTGTGTGGATGAACTCTTCTCACACTTAGTTAAATTATCACCCTTTTTGAACAAGTTCATCCTAAGGTAACATCTAACATCTTAGGGTTTAGCAGTTCATTATCCAATCAAACCAATCAAAATCACAAATCCTAAAGTCTAGCATTGATCCAAAGTTCCTAAAAAGTTCAACACCCATATCATTCACCCCTTTCATCCTTCATCTCATCATTGGTCCTAAACACCTTAGAGGTCACTTTTGCAACAAGGCCAAAACACAAGAAGAACATGGAATATAAACTTGATCCATACATCATGAGCAGTCTAAACCAACCAAACTCTCAAAACCTTACAATGCCACTTAGCTATCAAAACTCACATTT
>VDFB02352248.1:0-82711 GCA_007258455.2 Sequoia sempervirens | reverse complement strand
TTGTTGGAAATGGAGAGGAACAAAGATGCTGGTGCTGACAATACAGTTAATATCTTGTCAGTATTCAAGGCAATATTATAAATGTCTTGAGCAGAAGTCATAAGAGGGAAAGCAGCAATGTAAATGGAGGCATTACTATACAAGGGTTGCAAAACTCTTAATGCACAGTTACCAAAAAGAAACAACAAACTACCTTGATTGCAAAGAGCCAAGTTGACCATGGTTGCATGTACACTACAACAATTCAGTGCCAAGTATAAGTATTTTGTTAAGCAGTTTGAAAAAATGGATGTCTTGTTTAAAGCACAATTTTCTCCACTAAACTGAGTTTGGCCATATGATAAGCAAAATCTGGTAAATATGATTGCTATTTGAAACAATCCATCAAGTCTTGGGTATGCAATGAGGGAGGGAGTTTTGGTCTGCAAGAGTCACATTGTCAATCAAATGTAGGGCTCTCATCTTCAACATATCCTCATCAGAATGTTAAGTTATAGTGCTGATCACTTTCAATTTGGTTGTGAATATGGTAAAAAATACGAAGAGGTCTGAGCAAGATCAAATCTTTTTATGTTAATGATATTTCTGTTTTCAGGGATGCTCAAAACAGTGCTCACACATCAAATGAATATTAGTTATATTCATAAAGGAAACACTGGATTGCTGCATGGATGACAATTCAATGACTGTGTTACACGGGGACGTGTCCCCTGCCCCAAAACCCCCTGTACCCGTCCCCACCCATCCCGGGGACAGGGGGATGCATCGGGGACAGTCCCCTGCCATCCTCGAATGAAGAAAATTCGCAGGAAACGGGGGGGACGTTTCCTCTTGTCTGGGAACGGTCCGCCATCCCCGGGGACGGCGGGAGACGTTGGGAATGTCCCTCACTATCCCCGGGGATGGCTAGCCGTCCCCCGCGTATATGAACTGCCCAGAACAGAAAATAACATTAAATCGTGGGTTTTTAAACATTTTATATTGCTTTTAATTCTGACGTGGGCCCACAGCAAGTAAAGGTGAATGAATAAAGTCATAAACAAAAAATTAAATGAAACTTTAAAGTTTCAAAACATTGAAATATTTTTTGTTTTGGCTCCCACGGCAAGAGCAGTGACGACTCCCAACTCACACAGCAAACATAAATTTGTCTCAGACTCTCAGCATCATTTTTTCACCATTTTACTCCTGCGTTTGGGCATTTGACAGAGGCGTTTTTGCATTTTAAGGAAGCATGAAACAAATTTCTCAAGTTTTTGTTTTACACGCCTAGGGTAAAGTCGCGGCTGGGCACCTCTATTTGACTGCGTTTTCTCCACTCAAGCTGCATTTTGATTGTATTTTTGAAATTTTGAATTTGTTACACTTTGTTTTACTTTGTAGTTTGTATTTTAAAAATTAAAAGTTCTAATATTTAATTTGCTGCTTGTAGGTATATTTGCTCTTTCATATCACCAGCTGTGAGGGTAATCTGGTATGCAGATACAGACTCTCCTAGCTTGGGAGAGATATATGAGACTTTTGATAGCATGCTTGACCAAATGAAGCAAGCTATTCGTCAAAAGGAACCTGAGTTGAGATTTTATGAGGACCATATTAGGCCTATTGTGACAAAGAGGTGGAACACAATGAATACCCCTCTTCATATGCTTGCCTATTCTCTTAATCCGAAGTGGTATGTACCTAGACCTGGCCGAATGCTTCCTTCTGAGGATGACGAGGTGATAGAGGGGCTTACAACAGCCCTTCGTAAAATATATACCAATGAGCTAGCAACCATTATTAGAGAGCAGTGGCTTATGTTTGCTGATCTTCAGGGTCCTACATTCAGCAAACCAGAGGCTAGGACAGATAGGGCCACCATTGCACAAAACAACCCCATTGGATGGTGGAAATTTCATGGGAAGGACACACCGGATTTGAAACAACTTGCCATTCGTTTGCTCTCACAGATTGCTAGTTCCTCTGCTGCAGAGAGGAATTGGTCCACCTATGGCTTCATCCACTCCATTAAGAGGAACAGGCTTACTTCAAAACGAGCTGAGAAATTAGTTGCAGTTCATAGTGCCTTGAGACTTCAGGACCGTCAGACTACTGAGTATCGGCAAACTCCAGCAGCACGATGGGATGTAGATCCTGAGGACGTTAGGCAAATTGATGAGGATGAGGTGCAACCAGGATTGGTCGGACTACCATTGGATGATCCACTCTTGCCAGAAGATGATAGTGACTCAGATAGTTCTGAGTCTTTTGATATTCATAGCCCGAATGAGGCTTAATTTCATAGACTGTTGGACAATGTATTTAGTATTTTGATTTTCATGTTTGAACTTTGAGACTTTTGGATGCATGTTTGAAACATTTGGATATTGATAGACCATGGTTTTATTTATGTTTGATATTGCTGTGATAAATTTTATAATGCTTTAAAGTTTAAAGTTTAATGACATTCATGATTTATCATGTTCATATGTTGTTATGCTACTACTCTCGCGATTTATTTATATATTGATATTGTTGTTATCAATTATTAATTTATTGACATATATCTCTCTCTTTCCCTCTCTCTGTCTATAATATATTAATAATTTTTGAAAAAATCATATATATATATGTAATTTGTATATCGCCGTCCCCTATCGTCCCCTAAAAATTTTCCCCTAGGAAACGTCCCAGAAACGCGTCCCCAACCGTCCCCCCGTCCCCGTCCCCAAAAGGCCGTGGAACATAGTTCAATGAACATGCCTTTGTAGGACAGCAACACAAATGGCCACTATAGATTATCACAGCCTTCCCTGGACAAAATTTGTTTAAGAAACATGGAATACCTGCAAATAAAATGAATTCCTTATGATAGATGCTCTTACTTCAATCTATGGCAGATGCTCTTAATTCAATCTTGAATTGGAAGCAAAAAAACCTTGAGCTACAAAGTTGTCTTCTTGCAACCTAGGAATGGAAGCAAAAAAGACTAAACAAGAAAAGAGAGGTAGATAAAAAAAGTATGAAGACAATCATAGTTTATGTCTTCAATATAATAGACAATGATTATGAGGACTTGGCAAAAGTATGGTCAAAACCTTAAGGATCCATGAAGACAATATAAAAGAGCAGCAAGATCAAGAAGGTGGTTATAGTAAGGCATGGAAAAGTTCAAAAAGGTAGTCAATGAAGAGAATAGTAGCAAAGACAATGAGGTGTATAAATGCAAATAAAAGTCCCAAAAGAGCAGCAAATACAGTCCAAAATAAACAGCAAATGTGAGTTCAAATGGACAGAAAATAATAAGTCTTAAGCACAGTCATATCACAAGAGTATGACAGTCAACTTCAGCATAAAATGAGAAAGGGGCAGAGTTTTATTGATCACAAAGGTGATGAGGACAGTCATAAATGCACCAAGGAGGTAAGATCTCTTCAATACAAAGGTCAAGCCTCCAATGGAGTTTACATTACAGTCCTTCAAGAAGAAAATAATGAGAGCTAAGGCAGTGATGCTAGTTCAAAGGGGACAACAGACTTAACACTACTCCAAAGACAAAGTTTCAAGGGAAGTTTTGAAGTAATGTGAACCAAGAGGACAATGAATGGTTATGAGCAGCATTAAAAAGTACTGCCATTGCAAAAGGACAAATGAAATGATGAAACCCATGTAAATGAGCAGCAATATTGCAACAAAAAGTGCAGAAATATTCCAACAAAAAGTGCAGCAATAACCAATGAGAATGAGCAGCAATAAACAATGTAAATGACCAGAAAATACAGTCATAAAATGTGCAATAAAGACGTCTTTATGAGCAGCAATTCTCACTGAGAAAGTATTGCAAATGATGACATAAAAAATGTAGCAATTACGACATAAAGTGCAGCAATCTTATGACAGTGAAGGAGTCTAAAAGTGCAGCAAATTATTGATTTAAAGTCAGAAATTTTCAAAGATAAATGAGCAGCAAACTCAGAGAAGGAGAGAGCAGCAAATCTATAGGCCTTTCCCAGTCATTCTAGGGCTCCAATACTCACTCTAAGGCCTGATTTTGATGGGTTATAGGGAAGAGGATGGGGAAGCTTACATTATGTGGGTTCTACTTGAAGCATTTAGGGACTCTTAATAGTCCTTGTAAAGACAACAAAGTTGTGGCTTGTGTTGCCACCTCATTCAAGTATCCACTTTCTTGGCAAGCTCACACTGCTCTAGCTTAAATTTGATAGTGCTTGGTTACATCAGCACCTTATTGATCTCCCTATTTATTTGGTTCAGAAGGAGCAATATTAAACACTTGGAATATAGATTGTAACTTTTGTTATCATCATGGAGGTTTACTTTGTCAAAGATTTAGAAAAGAAAAATCTTGAATGGCTATTATTTATTTATCTTGGCCACAATATTAATTTTAAAATATTAATAAAAATCAAGAAATCAATGGATTGTCATTTTAAAATTTACCCTATTCAATCAATTTCATAAAAAATAGTAACATTTACTACTTTTTAACAGTAATATATTGATTTTATTAATGAAGTGTAAGAAAGTTGAAGATAAAATATAATTTAAAATATATATATATTAATAGTCATATCTAATTTTTTTTTAAAAGTTATTAATATAAAAAGGTTGTAATTTGACTAATGAAGATGCTGAAATATAAAATTATAAAAATGTTTAATATGATACTTATTGTGAACAACTAGCCAATAGTACTGATATTGATACTCCATGATACTTATTGTGAATGACTAGCCAATAGTACTGATATTAATACTTCATGATATTTAGTGTCAATGACTAGCCAATAGTATTGATATTGATACTCCATGACCAATTATAAATGATTTCAAATGATAGTGTTGCTCTTTTATCTTTGGACTCCTGCTTGTGTATCTTAGAGCTCAATTTTTTTCATATTTATTACTGATCTTTTTTATCTCTTGAGTAAATTTTTAATGTATTACTAATTTTTTCTAATTTAATCTAATTTAAAAAATCATTAAAATATATTAAAATATTAAAATTAGAGTAATTTATATATAAAATAACTTCTAAAAATTTATATAAACAAATAACAAATTTATTATAAAAAAACATAATAAATTAATTTTTTTAGTTATAAAAAATAAAAGTTTAGATTATGTATCAATATTTTTGTGATTTGAAATTTGAAATTAATATATAATTAATATAATAATTTAATTTTAAATTTATTATAAATATATAATTGAAAAACAAATATATGAAGAGAGAGTAAGTATTAAAATGGTTAAGAGTCAAATTATTATATACTATGATATCAAGAATAATTTGTGATTCTAAAATGAATTTTCATATCAATTATTATCATAATTCATCAATTGAAATCATAATATATAGGAAATCCAGTGTATTCCACAAAGGATAATAATCAACATCCACCAAAAAATTATTTGAATGCTCATTTGAAATTGTATTCACAAAAACTTTCTCCCCATGAGTCAATAGTTATATACTTAGACAAAATAGAAACACAAAAAATATTACCAAAATATTTAAAAATCTATTATTGATCCACTCACTAGATACACAATCTATTTTTATAAATTAAAATATATGATAACAAATCTATGTTATTAGATACCTTAATTGTAGCATCTAATAGATTTTATATTTGACAATTGTTAGACAAATATAAAAATATAAATGCTTATTAAAGAATGAAAGAATACATTTTATGGAGATAGAACTTAAAAATGATAAATCTAAAAAAATAAAAAAAATTGAAAGATTGTTGAGATAGAGTAACATATGTAAAGTTAAATTAACCTAGTGAGTTAATTCCTAGGATTTAAGATAATTTTCTCTAGGAACATAAATGATTCTTTTAATTTTAGATGATATAACTTTTTAATAATTTTTGTTAGTTCATTATTTTGAAGATTTCATTTTTAGGAGGCCTAATTTATATGTAAATTTCTCTTAATATCAGGAGGAAAGCATACATCACATAATTCATTGTGTTATTAAGCTAATTCATTGTGATATTAAGCTAGACAACATTCATCTTCACACTAAGTTTTTCAACATTCTTCTTCACACCAAGTTTTATGTTAAGGTACTCAATTTTGGCTTGAAAAATTTGGTGCGTAGAAATTTTAGCCATATACTAACCACCATGACAATAACATGAGGATATTTCACTTGAGAGTGGATCTACAAACTTCCCATCAATTGTAGACCTCCTCTCAACCATAAATTATAAAAATAATAATCGGCATAACCATTGCACCTCCTCTAGTGCAAGTGCTAGTTAAAAATAATTAAGATTTTTTAAACCATAATATTAAATGGAAAAGCTGAAATAAAGAAATATTTGTTAACTATTTTCTAATATACAAAAAATTTAAATAAAGACTAATTAATGCCAAAAGTTGACTATATGAGAGAAAATTATTTTAAAAGTACAATATGATATGAAAAAACCGAGAAAATAAATGAAATTATATTCGAAAGGAACTAGCTTATACGTAGACCTATGAGGGATGCAACAGAGTAGGCTTGAGCAACAAGAAAATTGTATCACCTAAATGGCATGCAATAAACACTAGTATTTAGAGTTTCCTATTGTAAATCCTATAAACCCATTCAAATTGAAATGGGAAATACATAAATCATATTTCATGGTATTATAAATCAATTTTCTTTTTCATTTAAATTTATGTTTTCATTCTCTTATTTCTTACCATTCTCATATATTTATTTAAAATTTTTGAAATATCAAGCATTAACTAAACAATTATGTGTGTGTGTAATTTTTTTATTTTTTTTATTTTGTTCTTGATTAAGCGGGGATTTTGAAAGGGCCATGATCCCTTCTACAACAAAGGATATAACAAACAAATTGTACAACTGGACAGAACACAACAACCAATCAAGAATAGCAAGACAAAATAGACCAGTGGCAAGAACAGAGCCACCCAAAAAAATAGAGACAGCTAAACATAGAGAAACAGTTTAAGCACTAGAGCTTGAAACCAACAAATTTTCCTTCAAAGGCAACTCATCAAAGATTTTTTTAGGAGTACATTTCTTTTTCCTTTGCACAACCGTCCAAGGAGTGTCAGAAATTAAATTAGAAACATAATCAAGAGGAGCCTTAGGGGAGGCATCACTCACCACAAAGGGAATAACCAAGTGTTGAACCAGAACTGTAGAATCTACCACAGAGACAACACCATCAGCAACATGAGCCAAAAAGGCACAATCCTCAAAGGAGGCAGCACACACAACAAATAGAACATCCTTATCAGGGGAAACAACACACATATCATGCAAAGCATCCAAATTCTGAACAGACAAAGCCACTAGACGAGTAGCACTGTCAACAGCAGTAAACTTCGCACAGAAGGAGGAGGCTTCTCACTATCAGAAGAAGAATCAACATTAGGGAACACTATTAAATGCTCACGAAGAGCATTCTTCCACCAGGTGGAGGAGGAAACAAGACGAGCCTTATGAGGACAATCACGAGCCAAATGTCCAATAGCAAAACAACATCTACAATGAAAAGGAATACCTTCATAATCCACTAGCTAAGACTAGGACCATCCATTAACCTAGAGCACCACCTCTCTTGGTAAAGCCTGAGATAAATCAATTTGCACCAAAATCCTTACAAAGGAAGTGAGTAAAATTCTTGGAAGCAATGTCAACTTTCAAAAATCTACCAAAGCATTTCCAATGTCCTCAAAAGCATAGGAGCACCAAAACTATAAGGGGAGATACAACAATCTAACCCAAAAAAGCAAAACATTAGTGGGCTCCTTCAAGGGGTTGAAGGTATGAACCCAATGCCTCATGGACATGGGATGAGAGTCCCATTCCCACAATCCATGATCTAAAATTTCTTGTTTATCTTTAGAAGAGAAAAAGCCAACTACAAAAAATCCTCTAGCAAAAGGATGAACCTCTATCCTACCTTCCACCAATGGAAACCAATGGTTGGAAATCCAAAGATGCAACTTAGAGAGGGGAGGCCACTAGTGGCAAAACCTGTAGATAAGGGAAGTATTTAAATAATCTTTTTTTTTTTTTTTATAATGGAAACATGTAAATATGAATTTAACAACGATATGAATGTAACTGTAGAAATATAGCTATACTTTTGAATGTGTACAATGAAACCAATGAAATATCCATTTAAATATGACAATAACATTATCAAAATAATTTTGTAAATAAATTATTCATGGTTTCCAAGTGCATGAATGGCATTCTTCTATGTTCTCTCCTAAACCTACAATCCTCCTTGTATGACTCATAAGGATTTTTTATATAAACCATTTATTCTGATTGAATAGGTAGAGAAGAAGTGCATAAGTTATTAACATGGTTTAGTGATTTAAGGAGATCTCTAAATTTAGACATGATGTAAGAACATAGATGTGTCGAACAATGCTTATTGTCTCAAAGATAGTAGACTACAATGGAGAAGGAGAACATTGATAATGCAACAAATATATGGAATTTAAAGTCCTCCATGCCATTATTTTTTGTTTAGTATTTGACTACTTCATGTTTTATTTTTTATTTGAATATGGTTCAATATCAATCGTCAAAATCCATTACTATAAATGTCTTACAAACTTCAATGATTACATTTAAATGTCGATATTACTAATAACATTGTTCATAAGATCACAATTACTCTATGTTGGAGGGGCCCACTATACCACATCAACTATCACAATAGGAATACCCCACCTTGGCCGAACCTCGAGCTGAAAGATATCCCTTATATCCATCGCGCAACTTCGCACACAATATCGGTAATGTTAATTTATGTAGCTTGGACAGGTGTCTCCATTGTCTAGAAGTGTCATTTAATTATTTAATTATTTTCTAGAAACCTCCAGAAAAAGGGTTGAGTTGTCTAGATAATTATGTAATTAAATAAATTGATTCTCCTAGAGACTTCTAGAATCTAGTTAGTTAGATAGGTTTTTAGAGTCTATTTAATCTTAGACCATTAGAATTTGAATAGATGCCAGTAAATCATGGCCAGTATTTGGTTTTCCCAATGTTTATGAGTTTTATAAAGTTATTAATATTGTGGTGAGATCGATATGCAAATACGCTAAAATTAGAGAATTGAAAGTGCATTAATTTGAAGATCTAATAAGATGCTTCAGATTCCTCAGAGCCTCAAATTTTGGTGTCTGGAAAGCCAGAATTTCTTTGTTGCTGGAAGAGAATGGGATCAAGGAATATGTGACCAGTGTTGTACCTGTACCTACAGATCCAGCACAGCTCTTAGCATATAAGAAGGAAGATGCCAAGGCGAGGAGGATGATTCTTGATGGTGTCAAGGATCATATTGTTCCACATGTCGCAGAGTTAGATACAGCGAAGAAGATGTGGGATGCCATTCTGAATCTGTACCAGAATGCTACCACTAACCGGAAGCTGATTCTCAAAGAAAAGTTGAGGACTACTCGGATGAACAAGGGAGAGGGCGTGACAAGTTACCTCACCAGACTCAGACTTGTCAAGGATGAGTTGGCTGCTATTGGAGATAATCTAGGTGATGACGAGCTAGTGCGGATAGCCCTAAATGGGTTTACTAAGCAGTGGGATGTCTTTGTTCAAGTTATTAATGGACGAGACACCTTGCCAAGTTGGGATCGACTTTGGAGTGATTTCACTCAAGAGGAGCTTAGACTAAGTCTTGTCAGTAGGACCAGTAGCAAGAGTCAGCAAAGTGAGGCAGAATAGGAGAACGTTGCCCTTGCAGGAAAAGGGAAAGCAAAGAAGGGGTCTAGTAAAGGATCAAATCCACAAGGTGAGAAGAAGAAGAAGGACCTATCTAAAGTCAAGTGCTATGGCTGTCACGAGTTTGGCCACTATGTCAGCGATTGCCCGCAAAGGAAGAAAGACAAGAAGCAGACAGCAGCTTCAGCAAGTGCAGATGAGCTCTCTAGTAGAATGGAGGATGAGTTCGCTCTCATAGCTTGTATGGCTAGCTCAACCTCACAGGGTGTTTGGTATATAGATAGTGGGGCGTCATTTCATATGATAGGAGTTAGAGAGTACTTCTCCAGCTATAAGGAGGAGGACATCAGAATGCAGATTTCTATGGGGAACATGTCCAAGCTCAATCCAGTTGGGAAAGGGACTGTTCTATTTCAGAGGGAGAATGGTAAGCGGATTCCCATTCAGGATGTGTTGCATGTGCCAGGCTTAGGTATGAATTTGATTTCCATATCTGTCCTTCAGGATAAAGGTTACAATGTACTCTTTAGAGGGGCAAGTGTGTTAATTAAGCACAAGGATTGGAAATCACCCATAGCTATTGGGGTTAGGAGCGGCCGGCTTTACAGGTTGCAGTTTGATACTCATAAGGCACTGATGAGCAGCAGTAATTCTAGAGATCAAGGAGAGCTATGACATAGGAGGATGGGCCATATACATCATGGATCACTTAAATTTCTTCGTGAGACAGTGACAGGTGTTCCTGAGGTGAGCACAGAGCATGATGATGTATGTAAGGGATGTGTGTTGGGGAAGTTTGCGAAAGCAACTTTTCCAAGGAGTGACACTAGATCCAAGGGTGTTCTTGATCTAGTACATTGAGACATATGTGGACCAATGTCGACGAAGTCTCTCAGAGGATATGAGTACTTTGTTACTTTTATTGATGATTTCTCGGGAAGACACGGATATACTTCTTGAAGACCAAGAGTTAGGGACAGTGCTTCCAAGAGTTCAAAGCTCTTGTGGAGAATTGACGGGGAGGAAGATAAAAGGTTCTTGATTAGGACAATGGGCTGATTACACACACAAGGAAAGAGAGCTCGGGGAGTTACATGCAGGGAAGGAATCAAGAGAGAGTGGGTACATTCCTTACAACCCTGAGAATGGGGTTGCTGAGAGGAAGAATCAGTCTATATCAGAGGCGGCAAGGGCTATGCTGTATGACTAGGATATGCCACGTTACTTATGGGCAGAGGCATGCAGTACAACAGTGTACATACAAAACAGGGTTCCACATAAGGTATTAGGCAAGATGACACCAGAGGAGGCGTTCTCAGGGAAGAAGCCAGATGTCAGCCACTTCAGGATATTTGGGAGTTTGGCGTATTGTCACATTCCAGGTGCGACATGTTCCAAGTTAGATCAAACTGCAGAGAAGGGGTACTTTGTGGGGTACAGTGAAACCTCAAAGGCATATCGGATATTTATTCCAAGGACCAAGAGGACTATAGTTAGGCGTGATGTCAAGTTCATGGAGGACAAGGCATTTAGGAGGTCTAGAGATTTGCCAGCAGATGATCAGAGTGAGCAGTTAGTGGAAGCTCCAAGGATCATTCAACCAGATCAAGGACAGCGAAGCTCGAGTACAGTTACTAGTACATGCACAAGCTCAGGTGCTGAGAATTCGCAGAGTATGGAGGCGGCGGTCGTGGAGATCAAAGAGATGCATCGAGGGTGATATGGAGGTTGATACTTCATCCTCTACAGTTGGTAGCAAGAACCAACAGTCACAAAGGGATACTCAGGAGTTTGTGGAGCTCCTAGGATGAGTAGTAGACACGGAGACAACCAGCCAGGTATGATGACTATATGGCATTAGTTAGTCAGTTGGTAGATAGTGAGCCTTCTAGCTATCAGGAGGCCGCACAACAGAAAGTGTGGCAAGATGCAATGGTTGAGGAGTATACCTCAATAGTGCAGAACGATGTGTGGGAGGTTGTGCCTAGACCGCAGATAGGGCAGTAGTTGGATCATGTTGGATCTATAAGATCAAGCACGGTGCAGATGGTACATCGAAATACCTGACAAAGCATGTGTTGCGGTATTTGCGTGGTACAATCGAGTATGGAATCAAATATACTCGAGGTGATGGTATCAGGTTGATAGGCTATACTGACGCAGATTGGGCAGGCAGTACAACAGACAGGAAAAGCACTTCAGGGTGTTGCTTTAGCTTGGGATCAGGAGTTGTCTCTTGATGCAATGAGCAGAAGTCTGTGGCTTTGAGTTCTGCAGAGGCCAGAATACATAGCAGCTAGCATGGCGACGTGTGAGGCGATATGGCTTCGGAAGTTGCTGGTGGCCTTGTTTGGTCAGAGGGTTGAGACTACGGTGATACATTGCGACAATCAGAGTTGCATCAAGTTGACTGAGAATCCGGTGTTTCATGATAGGTCTAAGCATATAGACATCAGATATCATTTCATCAGAGATTGTGTACAGCGCGGGATTGTTCAGCTACAGTATATACCTACAGATCAGCAGGTAGCAGATATTTTGACTAAGGCATTGGGGAAGGCGAAATTCATCTTCTTCAGAGATAAGCTGGGTGTCATGCAGAACACCTTCCTCGCTAAGAGGGAGTGTTAATTTATGTAGCTTGGACAGGTGTCTCCATTGTCTAGAAGTGTCATTTAATTATTTAATTATTTTCTAGAAACCTCCAGAAAAGGGCTGAGTTGTCTAGATAATTATGTAATTAAATAAATTGATTCTCCTAGAGACTTCTAGAATCCAGTTAGTTAGGGTTTTTAGAGTCTATTTAATCTTAGCCATTGATTGAGATTAAATCATGGCCATTGGTTTTCCAATGAGAAAAGTATAAAAGGGGATCAATGGGCAATTGGAGAACACAACAACAAGTAGACTTGCAGTGATAGCAAGTAGAATTGCAGTGAGAGCAAATAGTCTTGCAGTGTTAGCAAGGGCGCAGTGATAGCGTTAGGGATAGCAGCTGTGGAATTTCAGCAGGAGAAATTGAGGGAAGAATTTCGGAGAAGAATATTGCCGAACTCTGCCGATTAAGAGGCAAGCAGTTTTGTATTCCTTAATTTGCTGAAGTTTAATATAATTCCTCATCTGCAGTAGTGGTTTTCCCTTCGGGGTTTTTCCACGGACAATTTGTCCAAAAATATTGTGTTCTTTATTGTGAATGTTTTCTTCTCTATTCCTGTGAGTTTTTATTGGTGAAGTTGCAGTTGTGTTATTTTTCGATATTTGCTGAGAATTAATTTTTCAGAGTCAAATAATTTATGTATTAGATAGGAGATTAATAATCAGTAACTGCAATAGAATTTTCACAGGTAACACCAGAAAAATGAACTCCACAATATTGAAAACAGCAAACATACGACATTTGTATTTCAAGTCCACCAGCACACCCGCCTTGCAGGAATTACAGCTATAGCACAGTCGATCCTCATCATTATTCCATCTGCTACAGTCCATGTCTGTTGAGTTGCCTGCTATATTGGAAATCCAATAAGTGACGTTCACATACAAAAAATTGCACGAGGTCGGAGGCTTGCAGCAACCGGACTGCAAAATTCAATTCAAATTTCACATTTTCACATATTATTAGTACAGAAAGAAAACAAAATCACAGTATCCATTAGATGAAAGAAGCGGGGAGCTCAAATACTCCACAGTTCGAATATTAAAAAATAAGATAATAAAGAAACCTAAGTGAGAATTACCTCAGTTGGGGATAAATAATTTTTGTAGAACTCCTCTGGGGCTTCGTTGATCGAACCATAAGTTAGGCTCTTGCATTCTTCGGCATCCTGAAGGCGGCTCTTAATTTCGATCCAGTTGCTGCTCTTCTCCACTCTCTTCTGCAGCCAGTTTGAATAGTCTCCCAGTCGGTATTCTTTGTACCCTCTACCGGAAACGACCCGTCCGGCGCCCTTGTTGGTCACCACGAAGGTGAAGACAATTAAGAAGACAGTGAAGCAGAACCAGAGCAGAATGAGAATAAACAAGAGCAGCCATGCGACTCTGCGGCGGATAGCCGACATAACCATTATAACAAAATAGACTACGGCGGTACTCATGATAGATAATATTTGTAACGAAAGAAATATATCGGAAAATAATAACATTCTTACACACCTGATTGAAAGGCAGAGCAAAAACAGAGTGCTCGAACTGCTACAGCAGATGGTTTTTTATTCAATTTCTCTCACACAAAAAGATTTAAAAACCCTCTCTTAAAAAAAAAACAAAAACCTAAATAAAAAAGTCCAAAAAATAAATAAATAAAACCCTCTCTAAATATAGGTCTGCGATAGAGTTTACAGCAGATAAACAAAAGCAAACAGAAGTAAAAACTAAAGTAAGTCCTGATCTATTCGCAGATAGAACAACAGAATATCTTAACTAAACTCTAATCTATTTTTAGTTATAACTGCAACTGCTCATGCAGAAAATGCAAACTGAAGTTTTCTCCTCATGCGTACGCCTATTCAACAACTAAAACAATGCAAGACAAAACAAACTGAAGTTTAATCCTCTGGCTATGCAATATATTAAGAAAAACTCATGCAATGACATACGATGCTAAATTTCACTTCTTTGTCCAACCAGAGTTTGTCTTTAAGATATTTTTGCAAATTTATGAGCTTCGTCTTAGTTTAGAAAACTAAATAGAATTAGAAGGGAAAACAATTAAGCAAACTAGTAATGCAATTCCAAACGTAAAATAATCCAACTATAAGTGCATAATATGCATGGTTCCAAGATTGACAGCTAGAAACAGTTTTACTTTCAAGCTCAAAGACAATTTTCAGTATTAATGGTGTGATTCTAAAAATAATAATGTAGGCCAGCGAATCGATGTTTGAATCCTAGATCTATATTTTTAGAAAGGAATTGGTCATAATGCAATGAAGTGGTTTTTTGAATAAACATGTGCAATGACATAGAACGCTAAATTTTTTATTTAATGAATTGGACTGCGACTTTCAGATCTGGTTGACAAAATGAACATTGTTCTACTTTTTAGACGATAGAAAATTACTATTTGCTTACATTTTCATGTGAGGAGTCCTGCCATAATGCCATTGATACTAAGAATTGTACACAACTATATATTTGCTCGATGTAGAGGCCATAAGCAGCTTGTAACCAGAACCACCTGCCCAACTCTATGTCCTACCTCCCCAGCCCTCACCCGCAAAGAAAAACACCTTCATGCAGTACAACACACCTGCAATGAAACCAACAGCATTATTACTCACATACAAGTACAACAATGTGACTTTTATATATATATATATAATTAAAATATATTATTTTTAAAAATCTGCTTAATCATTTATTCTTTACTACAACAGATCAAACAATTAATATAAGATAATAGTTTTTTTCTAGAACTTAATGATGTCTAGCAATTGGCATGAGCAACTGATATAATTCAACTCGGACAATCAAAGCAAAACTTTTCCAGAGTACAATAATAGAAGGAGAACACCAGTATATCGGACCCAATTTCGCAGTTGATAATTGTTCTTTGAGGACTAGTATTGGAGGACTCTTTCAAGTAATTCCCATCAACTAGAAAGTGGTCATCATTATGATTCTTGGAGAATATATATAAATGAAAACTTCTCTAAGGTTGTGGTCTCATGTAAGAGGCTTTCTAAAATATCTCAGTAAATATTGTTAGAATTTTAGGAGCTTTTATAAGTATGAATTTTTTTTAATAATGAGTAAACTTAAAATTTTAAGCTTTTAAATTTTAGGAAGTTTGATTACTTCATGAATTTTTTTAACAACAAGAATTGTTAAATTTACGATTATATAGTTAAATCTAAAAAATTATGGAAAAGATTTTTAAATTATAGATGAATGAAATGTGGCAAAAATAACTAAGAAACAAGTGGGAAAACTTGCAACCCCACCCTAAAGATATCAGCCTAAATCCAAAATCTGAAAAGTAGGAGCTCCTATTTTCTACACAAAATTCTATTTTATCTAGTAGCATAGTTTCCTTGTGTTCATGGAACCCCTACTCTAACTCCATGGGACTCCATAACCCCAGAGGCAACAAAATGTAAGGATTATGATATATATACATCCATAACCAAAGTTGTTTGAATTCATTTTTCACTTCAAGGCTCTCATAGATCTTAAGCGGCTACGTTTTATAGAACTTCCTTTTCCATTGTGATGCAGAGGGATTATGATATATATACATCCATAACCAAAGTTGTCTGAATTCATTTTTTACTTCAAGGCTCTCATAAATCTTAAGCGGATGCATTTTATAGAACTTCATTTTCCATTATGACGCAGAGGGATTATAATATATATACATCCATAAACAAAGTTGTTTGAATTCATTTTTCACTTCAAGGCTCTCATAAATCTTAAGCGGCTACGTTTCATAGAACTTCCTTTTCCATTGTGACGCAGAGGGACACTCCCCTCTGCCAAACAACTCAAACAAAAAACAAGAAACCACAGGAAAACTCTACCCGAAATTCAATTTTTAATAAAATAAAGATTGCAACAAATTTAGATTTATAAAATCAGTTACAATTTCAATTACATATGCTTTGCAAAAATGCTCTTTTTGGCATTCTATGCCATTCCGATTTGTTATCCTATCCTTCGCTACTCTGCACTCTTTTCTTTCTTGCTTCCATGTATCCACATCTGCATATTTGTTTTATTTCAAACAATTATATGTAACAGAGACAACCCTACACACAACCTCCTTTTATTTCACAGTGATTGTAGCCTTTTCTTAGAATCATTGAAGACTCTCAAGCAACTGGCATGGCCTCCATTTCTTCAGCATAGCCTTCTTTCAACCCAAGCACAAACCCACTAATCTATTTCTGCATATTTAATTCTGGTTTCAAACAACCAATTTTGGGATGGCATAGCCTCTATATTCGTCCTTTTGCGCACCACATCCCCCAACTTCATATTGTGCGCCTCATTTTTATATTCCACTATTCTCAGCTTGCTTTAGCGCAGCCCCCTTAACACCTGTGTGTCCTCTTAGCTGTCTTCTTTTCCACGACTGCTTTGCATTTTAATAATATTTAACTTCCCACAGATGCTGCGGTTGTTCATTTTTCCAGTTTGCATTGTAAGAATTCTATTTTGCTTTCTCCACACGCCCTTTCCTATCTTGCATTTTATCTTATTTTTGTCTTCTTCTAATTACAGCGAATGGTCTCCCCTCCATGATTATCATGTGTTGGACTTTTGAAAATGTTTTTCTGCAGAAGAAATTTGAATGGTCACCCATACAAGATGTTTCGAGCCCCTCTTCTAAGATCTTATGCACTGGAAGTTGTGATTCATTTCACATTTTTAATCTTTCATTATGTGGCCCACGCAATGTCAAAGAATGTAGAGTTTTCAAATACCAAAAACATGAAAATCCATCTTGCTAAATGTCCGCTCATGGATTTTGGAATTTCAAGAAAATTATAATTTTGGTCTAAATGCATGAATTTCTCTGGTCGGTCAACTCCCTTTTGCTATGATCTTTAATTTCATAAAAAATAGAAACAACAAACGAGGCGTTGTGTTTTACAAAGGAAGTTTAAATACGATAAAGTTCAAATATAGGTTGGCACCAATATACACCAACACAACCAAAACAACTAATAAAATGAAAAGTAAACCAAAATTGAAACATCATCTTTTGGTTGATATAGGATTGCATAGTCACCCAGGATGCTCCTACATCAAACACGTCAGGTAAAAATATTGTAAGCATAGGCTCACAATAGTGGAGTTGAGTGATGGAATCACCCTTTAAGATTGAAAACAATTTGCAGCAAACTCCATCGTTGTATCTAGTGCTCAAATTCAACCCTTCGTTTGCTTTTTCCAGCATCATGTTGGAACACGCACCACCTCCTTCCAACAACACCACATCTTCCTCATTTTCCCCCTTGTGGATTTATGTCCACCACAGCCCGACCTCCTCCACCAAATGCTTTCCACACTTCTCTCCTCCTTCGTGGGTTCAAACCCACCTCTAACCATCCACCTCTACCAAAAATAACCTATAACATCTTTATCCATCTCTACACACAACCACACACCAAGTCTGTAACATCTACTACACGCTCTAGTTTTCTATCCATCTCTTCTTCTATTTTTTCATCTAAAACCAAAGTAACATCATAAAATTGTTTTACCTCATCTTCATTCGCAACAACAACATTGAACTTCACTACAACATCTTCCACCTTCTCGTCGGCTACAACTTCTCGCTCTTCTCTTTTCGCTACATCAACAAGCTTCATCATCCATTCATCCTTAATAACCAATATTTTTGCTAACAAATCATCATCTTTTTCATGATCTACTACTGCAACCTCTTCATATTCCATAGTTACATCTTCATCCTCCTCATTCGCATTGCCCACCTCTTCATCTTCAACCGCTATTGCACTAGCATCCTTTTGCTTATCCTCATCATGTTTGACCAATTTATCATGATGCTATGCTTCCAATATATTCTCTCACATTAATGTCAACCATCATTGCCAAAATCTTCCTCTTCTCATATTGTATCCAACCCTCCAATATCACGAGCCTCTTCCTCAATAGTATCCCCATATCATCTCACTGCTACAATATTTTACATACACATCCTACACTCTGCAATTTGCAAAACACTTTCTTTTGTGGCTTTAAGCTCTCTCTCTTGCTTCTCAGGACTCCTCACACACTTGCAACAACTCTCACGAGCTTCTTGTAGTCAACTGCTTCACACACTTTTTCTCGATGTGAATTGCCTCATGATCAGTGATTTGTTCACACAACAACCACAAGTCGTAATAGATCCTCTCCACACTCAATATTACCCGCTCTGATACTAATTAATGTAGAGGGACACTCCCTTCTACCAAACAACTCAAACACAAAATAAGAAACCATAGGTAAACTCTGCCCGAAATTCAATTTTTAATAAAATAAAGATTGCAACAAATTTAGATTTCTAAAATCAGTTACAATTTCAATTACATCTACTTTGCAAAATGCTCTTTTTGGCATTCTATGTCATTCTGATTTGTTATCCTATCCTTCGCTACTCTGCTCTCTTTTCTTTCTTGCTTCCCTATATCCAAATTTGTATATTTGTTTTATTTCAAATAGCTATATGTAAGGGAGACAACCCTATGCACAACCTCCTTTCGTTTCACAGTGATTGTAGCCTCTTCTTAGAATCATTGAAGACTCTCAAGCAACTGGTGCGGCCTCCATTTCTTCAACGTAGCCTTCTTTCAACCGACGCGCAAACCCACTAATCTATTTCTACATATTTAATTCTAGTTTCAAACAACCAATTTGGGGATGGCATAGCCTCTATATTCGTCCTTATGCACACCACACCCCTCCAACTTGATATTGTGCACCTCATTTTTATATTCCACTTTTCTCAGCTTGCTTTAGCGTAGCCCCCTTAACATTACCTTTGCGTCCTCTTAGCTATCTTCTTTTCCACAACTGCTTTACATTTTAACTTCCCATAGATGGTGCGGCTATTCATTTTCCAATTTGCATTGTATGAATTCTATTTTGCGTCAAAATCCTGCGCAGCATAAAAACTGTTTGCACTTTAAACGTTTTTAATTGTTCAAAAATTGAACGGTTTATTTCTCGCCGCAAACACCATTTGTTGTCCACTGTGAAGTGAGCATTGACAGGAAACGAGAGGAGAGGGCGTCGGGACTGAACAAAGACAATACAGGTATTGAAGGACATTGTCTACATTTGGCGCTAAAACAATGTGTTTTAATTTCTTGCTCATTTTCTTTGTGCTTCCGCTTTTACAGTGACCCCGCTTTTACAGTGACCCCGCTTTTATTTTCACTATCGCCATCTCCAAATAAGCTCTCGCTTTAACTCGAGCTAAGGGGAACCTTGTATTGGTAACTCAAACTACCTCAAAGCTACTGTTTTTTCTTTTTCAACATGTTTTCATCTCTATTGAGTCTCTTCCATTCTCATCCTCGTTCTGCTTGTTTGTTTGTATCTAGTTGGTGTGCTAATTGTGTTTCTGTAAATTACAGTCAAAGTTACTGCTTTTTCTTTTTCAACTTGTCTCGTGCTACTTTAATTTATATTCAAAAAATAGTGAAATTCCTTTGGGTTAGGGGACGGAAGACACCTGTCCATGCCCATTTTCCTTTACCCAATTCGGTATCAAAAGAATCCTTACCATATTCGTTATCAAAGGAATCCTTATCATGTATATTGAAGTTGAAGGGATAGATATGTCGCTCTGATGGCCTATTGCCAGTTTATTGTGTTTGATATCAGGCGTCATCTAGTCCAACAGCTTAATAGGTTAGTTGATGTCAAGAAACTCCTTTTGTGCATAACCAACAAACCTTGCAATCAATCAAAGCAGTACTGTCACAAGGCACCACCAAAGTTGAAAAGAGCCTATCTAACCATTCTTTGCCATTATGTTTAAGACCTATTCAATTAAGACTATTTGCTATCTACAAGAGAATACAAAATTAGGCACAGGCAGGGAGGATGCTAGCAAAGCTGGTGGAATTTGGCTTTACACCTGCAATTACATTTGATTGAAAGTTTCTAAAGCCTTTTTAGCAAATTCATTTTGTGCATATCCTGCAATCATTGCAGTCCATGTGACCACATTTCTTAGAGGCATGTTGTCAAACAGTTCAAGTGTATTTCCTTTTCTTCCACATTTTCCACATTTTGCATACATGTCTACCAGGGCAGTTGCAACTACAACATCTAATAAAATTTCCATACAGTTTTCTAAAGCAACCCTTTTGGTCCTATAAGATTTATAGTAGTATTAATAATTGTGATTATCTTGAATGTTTATGGCTTTAATGATTTCTTAACAGTGTCCTTTTCTCCTATTGTTGTACAAAATTAGTCTGCTATCTAAAAGAGAAATTGAAATTAGTGCAGTTTTAAAGCATTCACTTGCACATGCTTTAGCATGAAAGAACCATGGAACTTCAGATGTTTCCCAATTGTCAAAGTTGAATTTACTGTAATAAAGCTTTCTACAGTCTGTCATATTGGTGGCATTTGACAGTTCCCCTGTTCTGGTGATCAGTTCTTCATATTTGGCTAAAGCTGTAAATGACTAGTCCTTTGCATCTTTTCCTTAGCTTGCACAAGGTCAACGTTTGATTTACAATTATTCCATTGTGAGTTGGGCTGGCATACATATCTATCGGAGGATTTCCAACTATCCTGACCAGCTTTTGACTTGAGAAGACACATACAACACAACATACAATAGTAATCATTTGACTTGAGAAGACACCTACAACACAACATACAATAGTAATGTTTGTAAGATTAAGGATAATCATGATCATATGCGTAACTATGTCTATTATGATTATGTCTATACTATAGCCTTGGGATAATGTATTGTGTAGATTGCATAAGGCTAAGGCATTGACACTTGTTGAATGAGGTCACTTTATTGTCTTTCTAATACAATTGGCATCACTCATGTGATTGTTCTTATTTGTAAGTCTTCAAAACTTTATCATAGATTCCAGGATAGGGCTATCCATAGTAGTACTATGATATTTTCTAACAATCCAACTTATTTTCTTGTAATATTTGTTAAGGTGGTTTTATAGCAATCAATGAGAAAATGTGCTACAAGATTATGCTCTAAGGTACATAACTATGAATAATACCATGTCTCGACATCCTTCATTACTAAGGAAACAAAAAAAATTAGTTAGTTTATAATTGTAGACTCAATAAAATCAAATAAGGATAATCGTATATGTTATTCATGACAATATTTTGATATAATGACAAGGTTATCTTAGCGATATTAGATGTATTTTGGGACTATCTCCTCTATATATGTGGTATGAAATTTTTAAGTGATGTTGAATTATCATGAAAAGCCTCTTAGGTGATATGGGACTAGCCAATTGGTGATTATTATTAGGCTATAAGAGCAAAATGGTAGAGTTTTACATGATTATGATCTTAATCTTAATGGTAGAGTTTTATGACACTCCTACCCTTGATGAGATAGTCCTCTTAGTTTTTGTGCTTGACTTTCATTGATGCCTAACAACAAGTTGGAAACCTTCATAATTTAGTACCTAAAGAAATCCTTCATAGAATCTATTATTGTCATTGTTGTTGATTATGATAACTTTAATAAGACTATCTAGGCACATGCCCATCCTATAAGATTTATAGTAGTATTAATAATTGTGATTATCTTGAATGTTTATGGCTTTAATGATTTCCTAACAGTATCATTTTCTCCTATTGTTGTTCTCTATGATGGTGTAATGATAATACATAGGAAATTGACTGAGCCTCTAGCTTAATTATGATCATAACCTAGCTTGATTGTTATCTTATGGAAACATTGGCACTTCTACTAACTACTATGAAAGAATTATAGCTCATTTTGATAAGAGGCATACAACTTGTAGAAGTGAAGCATGGTTGTATTTTATGTCTTTCCATGATGAACTCCACTTAATTATAGTCTTCTTTGGTGTCTCTAACTCACTTTTGACAATTCCTAGTGTCTATAATGGCTCTATGGATACCAAAAACATATTCTAAAGGTGTGATATCCCTCATGATGGTATTAGGATAGCCGGAAGAAAGATTATAGTTCATTAGTCATATGTAACATCTTGTGCCTATGTTTGATAGTGCTATTGTAGGTGAACAATTATTTTGGATGGTAACTTTATGGGCTATGTAACTAACCTCTATTGTGTTGTGTTATTTCCTAGGCTAATACTATCTTATTGTTGTTATAATAGTCTTAGGATGTCATTTATTATTGACATCATGGTTGTTCTCAAATGGTGTGACTATTCCACATAGTGTTGTGACATATCTTTCTTCATTCTTTATTTCTCTACAACCATACTTACACCCTAATGGTGAAATGTCGACTAAAATGAAATAAGCTTTTTTATGGCTTTAATTTATTTCTTGGATTTAAGCAATGATGTTGACCTTTAAACAAACATTCCAACTACAGAAAGAAAATCAATTTGTTAAATCCTATAAATTATACTTACATACATATCAAAAAATAAGTCACCATACTAAAATAATATGTTCGTTTAAGAATCATAAAAACTAAACCCTTGTAAATCTATCTCTATCCATGGTTGAAGAGGTATGCATCTACAATGTATTTTATCTTAACTTCCTAAAATGTTAAGACACATTTACCAAGATTTTCATGTAGAAATAAAGGGTTTTCACAAGCTTGATGCTTCCTTAGCATTGAGATTCAAAATGAGGTTGTAAATCACTACAATTAGTTAACCCTAAGGTTGAAATTCAACAAAAGAAGATGAACCAAAAACATTTCCATATTCCAACACCAATTACATAGTAAAAATATAGTTTTCTCTTTACAAGAATAATAGGTGGACGTGATATCATACATGACATGTGTTGAACCTTGTAATAGGTGTTAGGCACCAAATTTTTTCCTCATATAGCTTTAATATGAGTTATGGCTCCTACTTGATATCTATAACTCTATCATAATAGCTTGGTGAAGGTTTTCAACACATTCCAAACTATCAATTTATCCTCGAAAGTGTTGAGAAAATATAATGTAATTAATGACCTACTAAAGGGAATTTAATGATGCATTCAAGTTACTCCAAAATAGCTTCCAAGCTATTTCCAAGACTATTTAATGGTTTCATGAGAGTTTTAAGGGGTTAATCTCATGGTGAACACTTAGAGACTTTTCTAATGCATGAATGATAGAAAGATAACATAAAATTGCCATGATTATATTCTTGACACTCAAATTTTATAATTTCAATCATCTTTGTCACGATTTGTAAGATCAAGTAGAATATTACGTTTTCTGTGGAAATTTACTCATATATTCATTCAATTTGTTATAGATCATAAAAGCTTAACTTGACTAATTTTAGAAGCATCCTCAAATTGAGGACGAAGAGAGTACACACTATAAGTGTTATATTTTTTAAAAATTAGTAAAGAGATTGATAGTGTCATACAAGTTACTTTAAATTTGAACAATTGGATAATTCAACTTGAGGTTTTCAAATTAAACATACAATTGCATACAACTAAATATAAAGAAATTCAAACCCATTCATGGGAACTTTCCTTGAAAAATTCAAACCCATTGATACATTCTAAAGCTTTCTTTCCAAGCATAAAGAAAGGAAACTATTACATTTCTTTTTAACATACTCATGAACACATTCATGGAAAGAATCATTTCATATCTCTAACCCACAACAATGAAATGCAAATTCAAGTAGTGGAGACAAACTTTGACAGCACATTGAAGGCTCTTACAAAATCTATATATGTGCCATGTAAAGAGCACATGGTCTTCAAAGACCTTCCAAAATCATAAATACACCTTTGACAAATACATGAAAATATCTAATATGAATGGCCAACTAGGGATTTATATAAGTCTTTAGATTATTTTGAACATATCTACTATTATTGATGAATCAAAATTTCTATTCAAATGAAAGAAAAGTAATTTTATGATATTACACTAGTTTGATATTCATACAAATCCACTTTGTGCATTTCTTAAATTGAAATTAACCATTTATCCTTATCACATTAAAATCTATTATTCATTTTTTATTTCACTTTTATTATCATTCCCACATTGACATTCGACATCCTTGGGATCTTTACCTCTAATTTTGATGATGGGTATAATTGTAATAATTAAACGTAGCATGTTTTGAATGGTTATCAAACATGTCTACAATTTAGACTACCAAATGTTTTATGTCGTGGATATTTTCTAATCAAATTCTAATATTTTTTTTTGTCTATTAGATGGATGTCAATTGGTCTCACATCATGGATGAAGTCGTTCAACACCCCCCTGGTGGAAAGTTTTCCTATCAAGACCTTTCATGGGAGACATATGTCCTTAAAGGCTCACAATTATTTTCAGCTTGGATTGAAATTGATAGATTGAATGACTTTACTGCGGGAGAAAGTTCAAGGGACTCCTACCCAACCTTCTTCAGCAAGATTCATATAAAGAAACCCTCTCCTCATTCTAATAAAAAAACCAGGATTAATAGCTTTTTGGAATACATGTAAGAATAATATTTTAATTGCATATGTTCATCCTCACAATTGTGAAGTGCAAGAGTGTCTATATTCATTGGCTAAGTACATGTTTATTAATAGTTTGAAGATTCTTTATGATTTTCATAGGTATTGGTGTGCATATGGACCAAATGATTTCAGGGAAACAAATGCAACACCTTTTGATCCTTCTTCAGTGCCTAAATCAGGGAAGGGTAGTAGACCTAGATGTAAACATATGCAATGTGGTTGCACTTGTCATTTTAGCACACGAGTCATGGTTCGTAAGCCAAACCATATGTTAATATGGTACCACTAGGTTCAACATGTGGACAAGGATGGCATGCCTTTTCATGGTTAAATGAATAATGAGTTTTTGGGAATAAGGTTCTTCTTTGCACCATATATTAGTAAACAATTGCATCAGTGGGTGGAGTCATTGTTATTGCTTGGCATGCCTGCAGATGCAATCCATAAAAAACATAAACAAATGGTGCATGAGAAGATGACCATGTTTGAGGGTCAATATTCTAGGGATGATTTTTTGACAATGGATAATATCGCAAATATTGATCGTAAAATTAAGACATCAAGCTACATGTTTGATAGTAATGATGCTCTTTCAGTGCAACAATGGGTTTTAGCAAACCCTGACAAGTGGTTTGCATATCAAGAGTATAGGACCATTGTTGTTGATGGAGATGGGAAAATCCCACTTGTTTTGGGAATTCAATTGCTAGAGCAACTTGATTGGATGCTTCAATATGGCCACAACAACATATTGGCTATGGATTCTACATTTGGTACAAATGCAATGAAGGTATGTTGTGTATTTATTGGTAGATTTGAGTTAGAAATGCTTACACTCAAATAAAACATAGTATTGATTAATTGTACCCTATGTCTTATGATAGTTTCAATTGTATACAATATTTGCATTCGACGCAAAAGAAATGGGGGTTCTTGTGGCATGGGTCATTATGTCTAGGTCTTGTGCATATGATATTGCATATTGGATGCGCATTATTCTCCAACGGGTTCACTTGAAAAATATTGATTGGAGACTAAACGCATTCATGGTGGATGATGCAGGTGCTGAGATCAAAGCTATCAAGTGTTTCATTTTTTCATTAAAAGCTTGTATTTTTGTAAATATTTCAATACATCTCATGGAAGAATATTAAATAATGATTAAAATTATTCATGATGTAGAGAAGTTTTTCATTGTGATGTATATCTATGTTTTTGGCATGTTAGACGTGCATGGTTGAAGAACTTGATCACAAAGGTCAAAGATAATGCAGTTAGGTGAAAGATGTTTGATAGACTTGGACATATCATGCATCGTTCAATAGATGAGGATTCTGCAAGAATGAGGTTCACATATTTATTGAAGATTTTAAAGATACACAACCCTCATTCATTGAATATTTTAAGGGACGGTGGTTTGATAGATTGAGTATGTGGGCTAGATGTTTCCATACACTAAAGCATGCAGGGCAAGAGACAAATGGTGCAATAGAGTCCTACCACTCACACCTAAAGAGACGATTCTTGAAAATAGTCGAGTATGCTACAAATCACTGTGTTGATTGGTTGGTACACCAACTAACAACATATGTTTATGTCTATTATTGGTGGGTGCAAGCTAGCAAGAAACATGGTTTTTATAGGAAGTTTAATATTGAGAAGATTGAAAACACATCTTGGGTTTGAGCCTTACAAATTCCAGATGACCATGTTACATTCAGTGACATTGATGATTACATAGCATGGGTGACAAGTGAAAGCAATCTTTGTTTTTGATATGAGGTGTATAGCTCTTCACCTAATCTATGTATGTGCTCTTGCAACTTTTTAATACAAGGATACATGTGCAAGCATGCAGTCAAGGTGAACTTGATGAGGGAGTGACAACATCTATTTGACAACTTGCATGTAGACCTTGATAATCTTGCTAGTACAGTTGATTCAATAGAAGAAGGATGCACCATCAATGTCTCTAATCATTTGGTAGTTGAAACACATGATTTTTTGATTCTCTTGGTATATCATTTTTTGCAAAACATGTGTTTTAAATGTGTTACAATGGTAATGCAGGAAATTAATGAATTTGATGAGATAAGATATAATGAAAGGTTCCAACTCTTGGAGGATTATTCTGTGCATACACAGGTGACGTTATAACCATATTTTTATCATTCCATTTTTTGTTAGTTTGATTTGTAATTTTTGAAATATGTCTATTTTTGTTTGTAGACCATTGACAGCAGAGATGAACATGCATCAATAGACTTGAAGTTGCAAATAACAAACAAGATTCAAGGGATTTTGACGCACACATCTGATTTGGCGACACTTGGAAGGGAGATTTTGCCATATATTATAAATAAAGGATATAAGAATATATCAAATCTTGTGGCTGTAACTGCTGAGGTAAACATACATCCAAAATGTGAAAGCATGGACAAGGCACTTGTAACTGTCCATGTGTGCAAAATATGAAAGTATAGATAAGGCATGTGTAACTTTGCAAGTAGACTTGGATGCATAGAAAAGGCACATGAACTATTTGACAGAATGTCTCAGATATGTCATCTCATAGGATGTCATTTTGACAAATGTAATTGGAAGGTGTAAAGCCAAATTCCACAACTTTTCTCAGCATTCTTTCTGCCTTTGTTAAAATAGGAGTTTTGGAAAAAAAATGAGCATCCATCTAAGCAAAATGGAAATAGGATTTTTGTCAGATATTTTATTCGGAAATGCTTGAGTAGACATGTATGCAAAATGTGAAAGAATAGACAAGGCATGTGAACTGTTTGACAGATATCATCTAATGGATTTCCATTATTGCAGGTTTTGCACAAAATGGATTTATTAAAAAACTATTCAAAATTTCAAGCAAATGCAATTGGCAGCTGTAAAGCCACATTTCACAAACTTTTGTAAGTATTATACATATTTACCTAGGCAGTTACAACCACAACATTTGACAAAATTTTCTATCCCTTTTCTATATTATATAGCAAAATCTCCCTTCCACTATGCTTTGATGGATATCCATACCCTGTTCCAAAGCTCACATTTAGGCACAGGTAGGGAGGATATAGGCTAAGGCTTTGAAATGGGTTTTACACTTGCCAACTGCATTTGCTTGAAGGTTTCAATAGCCTTTTAATAAATCCATTTTATGCATATCCTGTAATCATAGAATTCCATGAGATGACATCTCTTTGAGGCATTCTGTCAAACAGTTCACCTGCCTTGTCTGTTCTTCCATATTTTTCATTTTTGTCTACCAGAGCATTTCCAACTATAATATGCTGGCAAAAATTCTCTTTCCATTATGCTTAGATGGATGTTCATGATCTGTTCTAAAGCACCCATTTTGGCATAGGCAGGGAGGATGCTGGAAAAGATTGTGGAATTTGGCTTTACACCTACCAATTAGATTTGTCATAATGGTATTCCATGAGAAGACATCTCTGAGGCATTCTGTCAAACTTCCATGTCTACCTGGGTGGTTACACTTGCCTTGTCTATGCTTTCAATTACACATGCCTTGTCTATGCTTCCACATTTTGCATACATGTTTACCTGGGCAGTTACAGCCACAGTATTTGACAGATTCTTCTATCCTTTGTTTATAATATATGACAAAATCCCCCTTCCACTATGCTTTGTTGGATATCCATGCTTTCCCCCTTTCACTATGCTTTGATGGATATCCATACCCTGTTTCAAAGCTCCCATTTTGGCACAGGTAGGGAGGATACTGGCAAAGGCTGTGAAATGTGGCTTTACACCTGCCAATTGCATTTGCTTGAATGTTTCAATAGCCTTTTTAATAAATCCATTTTGTGCATATCCCGCAATCATGGAGTTCTATAAGATGATTTTCTTTTGAGGTATTCTGTCAAAATAATTCACCTGTATTGTCTATTCTTCCACATTTTGGATACATGTCTATCTGAGCATTTCAAACTATAATATCTAACAAAAATCCTCTTTCCATTATGCTTTGATGGATGTCCATACCCAGTTCCAAAGCTCTCATTTTGGCACAGGCAGGGAGGATACTGGCAAAGCTGGTGGAATTTGGCTTTACACCTGCAATTACATTTGATTGAAAGTTTCTAAAGCCTTTTCAGCAAATTCATTTTGTGCATATCCTGCAATCATTGCAGTCCATGTGACCACATTTTTTTAGAGGCATGTTGTCAAACAGTTCAAGTCCATTTCCTTTTCTTCCACATTTTGCATACATGTCTACCAGGGCAGTTGCAACTACAACATCTAACAAAATTTCCATACAGTTTTCTAAAGCAACCCTTTTGGCACAGGTAGGGAGGATGCTGGTAAAAGTTGTGGAATTTGGTTTTACACCTGCCAATTGCATTTGCTTGAAAGTTTCTAAAGCTTTTTCAACAAATCCACTTTGTGCATATCATTACAACCTGCAAGTTTTTTTTGCTTTCAACACTTGCCAGGTATCTCTTTTCTTATCAAAATAACAAACGCCAGCATCCGACTCAAATTTGGCGTCAGTCATTGTTTACCCTGTCATTGTTTAAATCTGGGTTTTGGAATCATACACCTCTGTCGGCAATGATTCCAGCATCCGGTTCAAACTTGGCATTGTTTTGGAAGCATCCGGCCGAAATTTGGGGTTAGCAATTGTTTACCACGATCTCGCCTCTTCTTTGTGAAGATTCAACCTAACTTGGTGTCCTGAAAATGAGTGTGTGGGGTTACCGAGGAGCAGGCCTGGAATTTGACGGCCACCCCTACCTGTCATATGAATTTTTTTTGACGGTTTGTTCATTTAAATGCCTGTCACTTTACGTTTTATGAAAAAATTTAACTGTCAAAAAAATTTAAATATCAATTTCAAATCTATTAAAAAAAAATCAAAGCTCGAATCACTAATCACTATAAACAAAATGCTGTAAAATAAATGTTGTTGAAAAAATAGTGAAAATTTGTGTTATGTTATTCATATGGATATCCTATATATATTAAAAAAAAAGCTAAAATTAGAAAATATTGATAATTATAAATAAATGTAAAAATCTTAAATTTACTATGACAATTAACAAGAAGTTTCTAAATTCATATAGAAAATAAATCTTGTTAAAATATTCAAAAAGTTAAAAAACAATTATATTCTATTTTGAAAAGATTTTGTATTAATATATATTTTTATAATAAAGATTATAAATCATATATATTAATATAAAGCAATGATAACTATTAGTAAACATGTTAAAATCTTAAATTTTATTGTTAAAAATATTTTAAAAATTAGAAAGAACTATATTTAATCTTGAAAAGATTCTATTTTGAACAGATTTTGAATTAATAAATATATTTATAATATTATAAATTATATATATATTAATATAAAGTGAAATTACAAAGAATTATTCCAATTCTAAACTAATTTATATTTTTATCATAAACATTATATATATGACACAATAATTTTTTACGGTTTAATAATAATTTTAAAAGTCATATTTACGGTTATATAAAAATATAGCAAGTCAAATAATACGGTCTACTAAATTTTTAGGTTGTAATATACGGTCTAAAATGCAAAAAACGGTCAAATAGACCATCAAATTCCAGGCCTGCCGAGGAGTTTCTGCATTTCGTGGGGAGGCTCAGAACAGTGGTCAACAGGGGATTCGAAACGGTGGAAACGGTAACGTTAGGGGAACTGCCACGTGAACGGCGGAATCCTAGAAACGGTTGCAACGGCAAATCGTAAACGGAAATGCTACGAACGGTAAAGATAAGGTTAAAAGTGGGTCGGAAACGGTACGAACAGGAGAGGTGAGGTTAAAAGTGGGCCCGGCCACCTAAGCAGTCAATGCTTAGAGTGTGCCGGTTAAGCCCGGCCCTCCCGCGGTAACGTGTCCGCGTTTGTTATACGGCCTTTCTTTGGGATTTCCTTGAGACTTTGTCTTCTTTCCTGCGAATTGATTAATGAGTGAAAATGAGGAAAGTCAAGGGTAAGGATATTGACTATATTAAACTTTATGTTTGGTTGTGTTCTTGAGCGCGTCTCGCTGTCAGGGAGTTCCAATTCGACGCTTGGAAGTCAGTATGTTTTCCGTGTATTCGTTATACAGCCGTGAACTTCATTGATTTATTGTGACTTATATTCCACCGTTTTCACACTTACGAAAAGCTGTTGTAATGTTATCGGCTATTTTTATATGATCTATAGCTTTATTCAATATAAAAAGACTCATATGCTCATATTTGTTTCTATTATATATATAAAAAGTCTTTATTATTTAATAAGAATTAGTATTACTTATATTTAGAAAAATGTATGTAGAATATGTTGTCTGTATGGTTTCCCTTGAGCTTCTATTTCATGGAGCAGGAGGTATGGAATTAATTGAAATCTTTTGGAGAAAAATAAGAGCCCCTACCTTTTAGAAATGAATATTTCAGTTGGTGAAATTGGGGTGGGGCTAGAAATTGCCCCCTACACCTTAGGAGTTTTTTATGCCACATATCTCTCATCTAAAATTTTTAATTCTTATTAGAAAATAAAAATGAGAGAATTTCCATTTATTTATTATTCATTCCTTAAATTTTGGAGCTTAAAATTTTAAACAAGAATTGCAAGATTAAATCCATGGAACCAAGAACTTTATTATTTATTATTATTATATCATTATAGTTTTATTATTATTATTATATTAATATTATTTTTGTTGATATATTATTTTAATAATATTATAATATTATTATCTTATTATCTTATTTTCATTTATTTATTTTATGTATACAAATTTTCAAACCTCATTTTCCACTAATAAACATCACATTAAAAAAGTGATAAAATAGTAGATTGTATAATTCAGTCTTATTCAACATATATATAGGAAATTTAAGGATTTTTATAGTTGGTTGATTAATCTCGTCATTTTTGTTTTTTCTAAAATTCATATTCAAATTTTGGTTGATTAGCCTTTTTTTGTTTTCTTGCCTTGAGGTGACTAAGTACATGTTTTGTGAAATATATTGTCATGTGCCAATATTTAAAGATATTAATTACTATTTATTTTACATATCACGAATTCAAAAGTCCCCTCTTATCTTAGAGCATTTAAAAGAGCAATCAATATCTAGAAACATCTAGATTTGGTGCATTAAACAAAGAAATTTGCATACATCTTTTTAGGACCCTTGTTTGTTGTACATTTTGGATGCTTGACCTAGGAGAACCCTTCCGCTCCACCTCCCTCCCAGCTCTCTCTCTCTCTCTCTCTCTCTCTATTATGGCATAATGATAGCCCTTCCAAGATTTTTTTAAATACCACCAACCCTCAAATATCACAAAAAAAGTAGAATATACAAAGATTGCCTAGGTGAATTACAAAGAAAATTTTTGAACCAAATAGGGTAAAATTTGAACTTGGAGGATAAATCAATGTCTACATATTTGGTCTTTGATAGAGCATAGATCTAACATAGTTTTCCAAGCATTCCACTAGTAGAGAGAGATCACATTTCATAATGATAGCCCTTCCAAGATATTTTTAAATACTACCAACCCTTAAATATCACAAAAAAGTAGAATAGACAAAGATTGCCTAGGAGTGATCCCACAATAGTGGTTTACAATTTTTGGCCAAACTGGACACTTAAATTATTATTTTTAACTAAATCTTCACATTCGGGCACCTATAGTGGCCAAACTATGAGGAATTTGAAGATGATGCAAACTAGAGTCTCGTCACATTTTATCTATAGATTCTAAAAATATTTTTTTCAATTTTTTTGGAATCAGATTGCACTTCTTTTTCCATCTCCCACGAAAATTGGTTTTTTTCATAAAACAACATTTTTAAAAAGTGACGCACACAGTATAACGCATAACTTTTTTTCAATAAAGGATAAAATTCTAATTCTTTTGAATTTAGATTTGTAACTCTGATATCTAGTGCTTCCACTTGGTTAGATAACTTTTTATTGAATATTTTTTCTTTAATCAAGTTTCGAAGTCAAACCAATTACAATTCAAACATAGCGCAACCATATAACGCGTAACTTTTTTTCTATATATCGAAATTCTTTTTTTTTTGTGTTGGATCAAGGACTTCAATATCTGGTGCACTCATATTTTTAATTTTTTTTTGATAATCTGCTATTTTTCCACATGTGTAGAATAGAGACCTTCATTTTTGATGAAAAACCTATGTTCAATAAAACTAAAATAACAAATACATAATAAAATTAAAACATATTAAAATTATATTCATTGGATAGCTCGTTCCGAGGACTACCTGATTCCAGTTGGGTTTTTCAAGATTCCTCCATTTTCATCCTCAACCCGAGCTTCGAAGCGTAAAATATTAGGTTTTTTTGTGAACAATTTCAAAAATCAAGGAAAAGGGGGGTTCGCTAGAACTAGGGGGTTCTAGCGAACCCCCTTCAATATGCATTTTTCTTTTGTTTTTTGGGCAGGAAATGTGGGCCCAGTAATTAACGCATTCGTTCAAACACTAGTTCGATCGAATCCCTTTTTGGTTTGGTCGAACTTGTAGGTTCATTCGAACCCCTAAAACTAATTTTTTTGCCATGGGGTCATTTTTTCTCAGTTTTCCTTCCTCCACCAAATTGTAAACCACTATTGTGGCTTCACCCCTAGATGAATTACAAAGAAAATTTATGAATCGGGTAGGGTTAAATTTGAACTTAGAGGACGAATCTATGATTACATATATTTGATATTTGATAGAGCATAGATCTAACATAGTTTTCCAAGCATTCCACTAGTAGAGAAATCACATTTCTTAAGTAGATACCAATCTAATTTTAAAATATTCAACAAAGAAAATCATTCTTTAGTTATAGAGTTAAGAGATTTCATCCTTCGTTACTTTACTAAAATATTTGTTGTAATAATCCAATTTATCAATTCTAACCATCATTTTTCAATCTAAGATAGTTTGTGTTTGATTGGTTGCATATGTACCTAATTTTCCTAAATTTAGGTGAACCCCTCTAATTTTACATGAGCTAATTTCCTTCTAGGGTTTCTCATCGCCATATTAGGGTTTTTAAATATGCATTTTCCTAATTTCACATCTTATTTTCAAATTTACTCTTCCCTTTTCATCCTTATGCTTTCATTGGTACACCCTTATTTAGGAATTATTTATTCTTTGCATGTCTTATAATCTTTCGCATGCTCTACCACCCTTCATGTAGCCTTAGGGTTTACATGTTGCTCTTGTTTTTATATTTAATTTTCTTATAATTTTCTAGTTTTAATATTAAATTTATTACCATTTGTCATATAATTGTTTACAGAACATTATCATCCATAGCTTCTCTCACTTCATTATCAAGTTCACTAGTTATTTACTTATGTTTTATCATAATACATCTCTTTTAGCATAGGATAGTGATTTATCCAATACTTCAACTCTCTATGCACTTGATACGACTAAGGATCTTGGCTCATGTGATTTTTTACCTTATTATCATGATAAAAAAAATTGCATCTATTGATTCTCCTTCATATGCCTCTCTTGATTCATTTTTCCTTAAGGATCCTAGTATTATATACTTGATAGATACATGCATTTCCTCTTCACTCACAAATGATATTTAGGCACCCTCTTTATTATATAGTGATATAGTTATAAATTTGGGATTGCCTATCTATGATGATTACCTTAGTGATGAGATTTATTATTAGTGTACTTGTTTTATCATTGGTTATATGCCTATACATGATATAATTTTCACATATACATGAGGTTTTTGTGTCATGTCCCATTTTCCCATAATATTTTGGATTACCCATAAGCCCATTTTACTTTTCCTATAGGCTTAGGAAAATTAACATAGGGAAATGTAAGTGTTTAATTTGGGAACCCAAACAATGGGGTCATGGGTGTTATGTAATAAGCTGGTCATTTTTAAAATGGTGTCAACCAAGGTTTGTGTGTGGGTATATTTTGGAGGGAAATTATTATTTTTTAAATGTATATTTAATCAAGATAGGGGTTGAGGTACAATAGGATTGTTTTATCCATTAATTTCATTCAAATAGATTGGACATATTGTTCATCTATCATTAGAGATTAGAGGGCATAAACCCCCTTTATTTTCATAGCTAGTTTGTGGACAAAGACTTCTAAACCAATCTTGAAAATATCACTTCGAGATTGTATTTAGGCTTCACTTATTTTTGTTAGGGTGGCTCTTAAAATTCCTATTTGTTTGATGATGCAGAGGGAAAAAAAAATCAATTGCAATGGACTATGAATAACAAGAAAAATGTGGTTTTTTATAATAGACTACATAAGATCTCTTGATCTTTCAATGATGACAACAATTTATACCCTGCCTACTTGCTCTATAAGCCTATTTTCCTAGACTCAACCTCAAAAAGGAATCATCACTCACTCTTTTTTAAATTCATAGGCTTTGAGACTCTTAATCACACTCCACAAGATTCTTTCAAACCCTTCTTGGTAGTGGTTAACTCCAAAACAAGGTATTTCCACGAAACCCTCAAAAGACTAGGGTTTTAAACAGTCCTAATGACAGTAAACACACACTATCTGCTATAAATCACACAAACTAAGGAATAACACTTCTCATTTTGTGAACACATGCATAAGGGGCTGCAAAAAATATGTACCAAATTTCATAATTTTTCAATTGTTGGAATAAGAGATATGAAATTAACAAACCCATTGAAAACCCTAGGTCTAAACAATGTAACCAACAATTTTTTTTTTAATATCTCTCTCAAAACATCATAAAATCACATCAAACCAAAACCATTAGGCTATAAACACAAAACTCCATCTTTCCATTCATATTCAAACCTAACGCCACAACGTACAAATTTGTACACATCTATTCTTTTGTTGTTAAATCATAGAAAAAATGTCATACATTTGTAAAATAACAAGGTATATTATCAAAATCTTGCTCCTCCAATTCTTTGATAATATATTTTCATTGATTCAGAATGAAAAAACTTACAAAAATTAGTTACCACTCAAGCATAAGTCCTTTTCCTTCAATAACCCTAAATGACTATGTCATTAACCTTTACAATTATGCCCTTTTAGTAACTTTTAACCAAGACCTAAGGAAAAAAACAAGTAAAAAAAACCTTACATTCTATCCATGGTCCATCAAGACCTTATTATGCTCAAAAAAACCAAAAACAAGAGTTGAGAAACAAATCTCAACCTTGCAATAGGCCAAAACTCCCTAGGAATTCAAATTTTCCTTTTTGGTGGGAAACCACAAATTTGAATTTCTAGCCTATTCAACCTATCTAAACCATTGGATTATGATCCCAATGGACCTCCTAAACCTGAACCAACTCAACTATGACTTTTATCATCAAAACAAAGCATCAAAAACACATGTTTGAGTGATGCTTTTGCATCATTTGAAGATTCAAATCTCTCTTAGCACCTAGGAATTGAAATTATAATTGCTATAGATTTGTCATATCTTTGATAATAATATTATTGGTTTTTTCTTTGAAGTTCTAGTAAATGAAATTAGTTTTAATTAAAAATATTTTTTGTAATAAGAGGATTAACTAGTTATTCAAAATTGTTATGTTGATTTCTCATCTTGCAAGGGTTTATAATTCATTTCTACAAATGATGTTAATTAAATACTATCTATTCTAGTAGATCTTATTTTAAGTAAGATATAATCATCAATATACCATAGATTTAATTCAATTAGAAATATATAATATCCCTAATTGGGGATATTACAATGGTATCAAAGCCTTGATCCTTCCACCCAAGGAATCAAGGGCCAATTCATTTTAGTGAAAAAAGGATAAATGAGATGAAAAATGTATGGAAACATAAATTTATAAAGGAAGAAAAGTCCCATGCAAGTTTTGAAGTGGTGATCAATATTAATGCAAACCAAACAGATATGGATCAACACTCAAAGATGCAATGGCAATTTAATGATATTGAAGCATAAGAATCTTTTTGTAACATATTTAAGAATTTTTGGTTGTGATGTTTTTGTTTATGTTGCTAAGAAGAAACAATCCAAGGTGGACTTCAAGGATTAATTTTTTTTTATTGAATATGATGAGAATGTGAGCTACAAAATTTGGAATCTAGTAAGGTCTAGAAGGTTATCTACTTAAATTATTTGATATTTAGAGAGCATAAAAAATAGAAAATAGTAGGAAAATAAAAAGGAGATCAATAGAAAGCATTTTAAACACAAATTAGAGAAATAAGGTGGATCTATGAATTAAAAACTAAGCGTACAATAAAATTTGGATGAAGATGAAGCAAGCACATCTAGCATAAATCTTGAGAAAGAATGCAATCAAATGTGGGAAGAAATTATCCACTAATAACAACTATGAAAAGGTCTATATGGCAACAAAAGTTAATTGAAAGGCATATTCCCCTTTATTTTTTTGGCATGTTTTATCTTTAACTTGTACAAATAATGAACTAAATTCTATAGGAAAATATCCCTCTTCTAAGGAGAATGGTGCTTAGAAAAATTCCATGAAAAGTTAGATAGAGAAATTGAAGCATAATAGGGCTTGGGAATTTGTTGGTTTACATGTATGTAGAAAGCCCAATAGATATAAGTTTTGTTCAAGAAGAAATTTAGAGTTGATGGTACATTGGAAAGATACTTCAAAAACCTAAAATTTTCCACACCTAACCATACTTGATTTTATCATATTCCATCATTAATTAAATAAAGATACTTTATTTAATTAACCTTCTCAATAATATTTTGATCATTAATTGAATGCATACTAATCATTTATGTTACAATTAATTCATCATTTATCCCCCTTTCCTCTATATTTTTCCCTTAATTAAATAAATTTATATTTATTTAATTAAATTCATCCTTCACATCCCTATCCTCAAAAAAAAAAAACATCTTATTTATTTAATTCTTATAAAAATACCCCGCAATTAATTAGTTAACTAATTAATCCACTTTCATAAATCAAAACAAGATAAATCTAATTAATCACTTGTCACATCCTCCCTTAAATTATAGCAATCAATTTAGCCTAAAAAATTCTCACCCTCAATTTTGCACATATGACTATCATGCATGCATGTAGAAGAACTCTCACTTGTCAAATCCAACATCCCCATGTGATTCTCACACATGTGTGAGGATAGTTTTCAATCTCCACCCTTTGATCAAATCAAGTCAATCTTATCCATCCAAATCTCTTTGATCCTTGTCATCTCCAAGTGCACCAATCACAATTTTCCAATTGGAGGTTTCTCCTTAATTCAAATCTCTCAAGATCATCCTCGATCATTAATCTCTTACATATCAATTTCAACTATTGATATCTTGTATTACTTCCAATTATTGATCAATTATCCTCTTAATCTATAAATCAGACATTTTCCAAGATAATGGAAGGGAGGCTCACAAAATTGAAAGTTGTGTTATTTTTTTATACACATCCATGATATATCAAACACACATCAATGAGCACATCCACACCCTTGGTTTACAACAAGTGGCGCTGAGAGGTCTCTTGTGAGATCCCTCAACCTTGAGCACTCTACCTCTTCAAGCTCAATTAAAAGTAAATTTAGGTGTAGAATAGGATTTGATTTGAATTTCATTTTCTTATTTCACCTTTTTTTTCTTTATTGTATTTATTTTGGCAATTCCCAATGAGACTCCATGTCATAAATCTAATCATTTTTTGAGTGTTTTTATAAGTTTTAAGTTGCAAGTTTTTGATGTCTCTACCCTATGTTTTCCACTTGTACTTACACATATTGATGCATCTAGTCTATTGTGGTGCATCTAACTTGCAACCTAGGAGTGGCTCAGCCTAGAAGCTCTCGTTCTATTTTTTTCTTCTCTCAATATTTTATAACGTTTTTCACCCTATGTGCAAGTATTTTAATCTATGTAGTGCTTTATATCATTTTCTAACCATTTTATTACAAGTATATTAACTCATTTATTTTGTAGATCTATCCAATCATATTTTAGACACATATTGGTTCAACGTATATACTACCTTAGTCATTGTGTTCACCTTCCTAAGCCACGTCCACCTAAGATATCAACATGTCTACTTTTGACATTTTTGCTACTAGTTGATGTGTCCTTTTTTGTAATGTTTGTGTTTTGTATTATGTTCAATCTTTAAGTTCTTATTTTTATAGTTTTCCATTAGTCTACTAACATTCTATTTTATTGTTCTATATGTTATCATTATCTATTTATAGTTTTTCTATGATTTTTTAGTGTTTTCTCGAACTTATGTTGTGTTATTATGCAAGTCTCTAGTTTGATGCTTGCACTTTTTGTCTCTTTGTATTTATCATGGGCTTATATATATTCCTTGTAATTCAACATTTTGTATAAGTATAAAATAGTGGTAAAATAAAAATCCTCCTTTCATCATCTTTGTTTTGTTGTGTCTATTCATCAACTTGGAGACCAAAAATACCACTTTTTATCTTCTATTAAACCATTTTCAATACCAAGGGAGATAAGTTTTTATGCTCTCTCCTAATGTTTCAAGGAGATCTTAGAGATCAAAAAAATAAAAAATTATTTTCTTGTAATGGAGAGGATCCGCTACTCCTGAATCTCTAGGATGGGGAAGAGTGTACATGGAGCAGATAGCTCTCTATTACCTTAGAGACATTTAAGCTCAAGTGATAGAACGCAGTTAAGGGAGAGTTTATGCAATGTTTTTTGGTTTTATAATTCTTTATGAAATAGGAACTTTAGAAGCCAAGTGAACAGACCTCAAAGGTCTCAAGAGACAAATAGATAGGCTCTCTACCAGAGGATGAAAGCACAGAAAAAAGACAAAAACGTGATGCTCTAGCGTCTCATTGGTGCATTGACATATCGTACAAACCAAAGAAAGAGTCAGCCACCAGAAATACTTAGGATCTACTAACTACATGAAATTTGAAGTTTAACAGTTCTACTAAACTAAATAGAATGCAAGTAATGCAAGAAACATACAATAAGAAGAATATTAAATAACAAGAAAAGAAACTATTTAATGAAATAACTAGAAGTGGAAGAAAGGGATGAACTCGTGGTAGGTGCAACTATGAGGCCTCTCATAAGCTCCTCACAGACAGTGTGCACACATAAAAAATAGGAAAAGTGTTGGGGTTTTTTTTGGGCTTACCTTAGTCAAACCCCCACTATGGTGTTTCCACCTCCACAGACAGCCAAATACATAAAGATAAATAAATATTAATAAGTAAATGGCAAGACAAGACATAGAACATGCAACATAACAATAGGCTAATCAATAAGAATGAAAATGCTATGAAAATAAAGGCTACCCTCCCTCTAATGAGCCTAGTGAAGCCAAGAGGAAGAGTGATGCTTTGAGAGCTTGATACAATCATGTAAGAATGGGGTGTAGAAGAGCTTGAACCTACAAGAATGGAAGGTGTAGAGCTACAAGAAGAGAGTTAGATTAAAGAGAATGTGAGAATGAAGTCTTAGAATGAGAGAGTGATAGATTGAATGGAAAGAAGTGAATATAATAGGATGGGAGAGAAGAATATGGTCAAATTGCATGCAAGAAAGTCATTCTTGGGAATTCTTGTGACTGCAAAGGCATTACACTTCATGAGTAGGTGATAGTGTAACATCCCAATGGCCATAGGAGCAAGAATCTTGTCAATACATTCATGCGACATGTAGAAGTTTGTACGACATAGAAGCATCCTAGAAGATATTTCCCCTGCTGGTAGAAAATGATAAGGGATCAAAATGAAGGCTAGGAAGGTATTTTTTCACATTATCATATTATTAGGCTAAAGAGATGGTTAATGTAATGTGAAATTGCATAAGAGTGCAATTTTATGACAACATTTTTCCCCACTTTAGTGAGCATATGTATCTAAACATGTGTGAGCTAAAGTAGAAAGAGGTTAAAGAGAATATACCCAGGATGAAGAGGAAGCATACCTTTGATCTGGTATACATGAAGTGAAGAAGCTCCACCAAAATGTGATAAGGAAACAGGTCTTTGATCTTGCAACTTAGCTAGCTACAATCTCACCAAAAACATGTTAGCTATAGACAAACATGATAGGTGAAAAATAAAAAAATAATAGACATGATAAATTTCATAGAAAAGGCATGACATAATCTGATTAGATAAAAGATAGCACTAATAGGTATGGTTAGCATGGCTAGAGACCATACAGCAAGAAAATATTCATGTGGTTTTAATTTGTGTTGTAGGATAGTCACAAAAAAGACAAGACATGTCTATCTAGGTTGCCCCCAAGCTAGATGATGAGACATAATACATTAAGACATAATTTTAGATTTCTTTGAACTTTTTTAAAAAGTAAGCATATATGATAGTCACCCTTAGAATTATGTGTGCTACATAGAGGAGCACATGTCATTCTAAGGAGAATAGAAACACAAGATATTTCATGGCACAAAATTTACATAACAATATGTATTAATGGGATTATTACCTGATTTTTCTTTCAGTTCAATCAGGCAGAGTTGAGATAGTGTTTTGCAAAGTAAAGATAAAAGTTATACATTGAATTCTTTTATTTTCCATTCATATGCACAAAGAATTATCAAATAGACTGCATTAAATTATGCAAATGCATACAACAAAGAAGAGAGTGAATAGTTGTTGCATAAACGTAGTACTTTATTGATAATTGCAAGTGTATAGGGTCCCACACAAGTCGTGGGATTAACTCTTTCAATGCAATAAAAGAATTAACTATACATTTATAAATACATAAAAAAAAATGCATATGGAACAAAAGGGGATCCTTCATTTCCTAAATGACGAATCCTAGTTGAGTTGAATTGTTGTATCTATTTCAATTCTCTTATTTTTTTAGCCTCCAGAAGTTGTCTCTAATTCTCCAAGGTTGCCTGCATGTAAGAGAGAGTTTGTTAGAACTCGAGATCACCAATCATTACATATGCAAAAATCCACAAACATATAGTCTAATCCTCATAAAGCATTGAAATAGTTTGATAATCACAAATGTCCAGGAAAATGGAAAGGTTATCGTAAACATCTATCATCTGCTCTATTTTATCTAACATGTGTGTTCACTATGCAGGTATAGGTGAAATCTTATCTGCATTTGATATCATAGCATGTGGAGTGAAATGGGCTCCCACAAGGGTTGATCCCAACATGTTTCCCTCTTATGCTTTAACAAGGATAGAAATATAACTTCATCTCATTAGAAATCAATTGAACAAGTACGCATCACTCATGATAGTGAGCTAGTATTTCACTATCATAAATAACATATAGTTGCTCAATTGATTCACTATGAATTGGAGGTAGTGATCTTATGCATTGGAAAAGTCACAAAGACTATTCAGAGGATAGTCTTATTGGTAACATGTTGACAATTGAAAGAAAGACAAGAAGAAAATATATTCTTATGTATGATGATCATAGTGGTTTGCTACTATGAAGAGGAAAGGTAATAGTGATGAAACAAAATCATAATCCTCTCATCCATTAGTGTTTGTTAACTGTGAAAACCCAAGGGCAGAGCTAGAAGAGCTAGAAATTTATAGAGTTTCAAAGAGTGACAGTGATGTTAAGGGATTAAATACATCATGAAGATATAAGTGCTAGGGGAGATACAAATCAAGCTTCTTGGCGGATATAGTTGTAGGATAATTCTATGGAGGTCTTAAAGTTGGACATAAAAGCTTTTCCATCTTGAAGAGAAAAGAGTTTAAAATGGTTAAGGGAACTCTAAATACTGTCATACTCTTTCCATGCAAGAGTTTACTTGGGCATACACAAGTGAAAACAACATGGAGATAAAATGAAAAACTCAAGGACATCATCACATTGCAATGATTTCTATGAAATGGAAACATCTATGTTGGATGGCAATGGATTGGAGGGACAAACCACTGTGATAATGAAGGGTACAATTTAAGTGTATAATGTACAATACTCATGCAAATAAATGGAAATGATAGTGAACATAAAGGTCAAATTCCATATGCATAAGGCAATCATAACTTAAGAGATGAGCATGATAGTCATGCTATGAGTCACCAAGTTATCAATTCTGCATCAATGAATGATGCAAGGAAAATAACTCAAAAAAATGAAAGGAAAATAGCAAGATGATAGTTCTGAGAAACATTTTGTCTTTTGTTGACTCAGACTCAAAATTTTCTCATACAAAATTCTTGATATATTTGTGGAGGAGATGTTTGAGAAGTTTTTAATATGTTTGTGTTATCATTGAACATTGAGCTAATGGACCTGTTGCTATCCTTTACTATAAACTTTTGTGATTTTGCAATGTCAAGAGAAGTGGGAAGATTCAGTCACAAAGTATAGAGACAATTTGTAGATGATGGAAAAAGGAAAAGTGTAGGATAGTCTTGGAATGATAAAAATTGAATGAGTCATTTAAATGCTTAAAGAACAGCTCTAGTCATTTAAAATAGCCAATGGTGAAAAGGGTAGTTTTCATGAAGGAATGGAAAATATGTGTAGAGTTTTGAGTTATACCTGTATTGTGCAATGGCATTGAATCATTTTGTAAACCATTTTTCCCTTCATGGGGCAGCATTTTCTTGTGGAATAGTTGACTGAGATAGCTCTTGTTTAAAATTTCCACCCTCTCATGAAATCCCATTCATATTATAATCCTACATGATATTTTCACAAGGTGATTATGACACTGCTGGCCGCTACTACTTGGCATCACAAGAAATAAAGAGGATGTTCATGATTTTAAAGTCAACAGAAAAGAATGAGGAAAAACCTCACTACCTGCAAATAGATGAGGTCACGGCCATTTTTTATTTATTTCCTAAAGAAAATATGTAGAATATGCATTTTAAACACACATCCATGGTGTTGAAATGTAGAAAATACCAAGAAAATGCAAATAATGTGCAAAGTGAAAGCCACCGCCTATGGCCTTTTTGTTAAAATCTTCAAATTTTTGCATAAGAGAAGCATCAAGCATGAATATGCATTATGATCAAAGCAAGGAAATCATGCAATAGTTGCTTTCCTAGAGAAAACCTAGCAAATAGAATACAAAGAGGAGGCCACAGTGAATCACTTAGAAGCCATGAATAAAGGTTTCATTCTTCAAACCCTAGCATAGTAAAAACTATGAAGTTTTCAACAAAGTTTCACCATTTCTCATAGATAGAGGAGTTTGACCAATACATAAAGCAAATTCTTACCAGCATTCAAGAAAATGAAGCCTTCAAACATAGTTGCAGAGCTCCATCGAAACCCTATGGTGGCACCCAACAAAGTTCAAGGTGAAGAATGAAATGCATTATTTTCTCTTTGGCTTGGTTTTGTCTTTAGGGTTTCAACCCTAACTATGCCAATATAACTCAAGGCATTTTTTGCCTTTTGTTTTAACATATTGCAAATGAATTAATACCTTCACCTTATGTCATATGCCTAGTAATTAGGGTGTGTTCCCTTTCACTTATGAGACTCTTGTATTAACCTTCAAGCATTGTTGAGTTGATGCTTTTATTTTGCATCTGTTGTGGAAATGTAAAACATTTATCTAAGTGGTGCAATTATAAATCACTTAGTTAATGTTACTTGTAATGCAAAATAAATTAATGTTTATGCTTCCAAGGGAGGTACGATTAATTATTTATGCTTTTGCAAGCATCTAGGGGATGGTTGAAGTAGTTGGTCGACCAAGGGAGAAGATGTAGGGAAGTTTACTCACCTTTTGGAGGGAATGAGGGTATATAGGAGGTGATTTATTATGCCTTCATGATGTACTTGGCCAAAGTTGACCTTTTCAACACTTTGGAGCCTTTTTGGAGGAGACATAGGAGCTATATTTTTGGATTTATTATTGCATACGCCCAAGAAAGTTCTAAGTCCTATTTTGGTGCTTTTGGACGGAGAGTGGATACAGTCACTTGTTGACTCATTTTGTACTTAGTTCTAATTATTTTCTTTTGTCTACCTTGTGACCTTTGGAGTCCTCTGTAGAGAAAAGATTATATATTGTAGCTCATTTACGAGCATGTACAACAATTGTAACACCTTTTTGATCAGAAAGATAATCTATTTTACCTTCTCATTTGTTGTTTTATTGTGAAAGCATTTAAAATGGTTGATGAAATCTTATAGTAGAACTGTTTTCCCTTTGATTTTGTCCTATTCTATTTTCCTTTACGCAGTTAATATGAACTATTGTAGGTCATAACATGTGTTGAGCTAGTTCAGGAGAGAGTCTAAGTTGTGAAGAAATTTTTTACTTCCTTCTAGATGTTGTCCTTGACATTTTTAGCCTAGTTATGAAGCACTAATGCAAAGACATATGAATTTTTGAGTTGTGTAAGCCACTATTTAAGTTGTTGATCATTTTGGTGTGTAAAAACAACAGTATTATGTTTGGGATCATTTTGGTGCATCACCTGTAGCATAGGTTTCATTTCATGTTTCCTTCTTACTCTTTCCTCAGAAAAGCATTAGTTTAGCAGTAGTTTAGGTGACACCATAAGAGCTAGCTTACTCTAGAGATTCCTTTTTGCTTTAAGTATCCCACAACCTAGAAAATTTCTCATGTTTCTCCAAAGTGCTAAGCTCTGCAACTTAGAAAGGGTGAAACTTTGAGAGTTAACAATTTTGGCACGCCTGGTGGGACTGAAAACTGATTTTCAGTTCATTTTAGACCTTATATTACTATTGTTTGGTGTGTACAACAGTATTTTCAGCCTTTTGAGGCAACCAAATCACATACCTAGAAAATTTGAGCTCAAGTCTACTGGTTTTAGTAGTTCAAGTGTTGGTATGTTCCAAATAAAATCTGATTTTTCCTTACTTTTCAGCTCTTTGAATGTTTCAGTATGTCAAAATTTCATGGAAACATAGCTTACCATTCTTCGTTCCATGAAAGTGCTCCTCGTGTATCTTCCTACCGGCCATTTTAAGAAAGATACACTGTTGATTTTTCCCAAAATAATCTAAATATATTTACCACAACAAGTAGCCAACATGTTCATCATGCTCACCACCCACCCACCCCTACTCAAGTTTCTTGGCAGCCTACCCATGCTTGTACAGCCAGTCTCAAGAAGGCCATTTAATGCTAAGTTAGTAGTATCGCCTTCCTAATTAACCAGATCCAACATAATGAAGAAATGGGGATTGCAAATATTAGAAGTGTATTGCTTGATTTCACAAGATAGATGAATGAAATCAAGAGAGAACAAGAGTATCAAAGGCAGCAAGAGGAGGTGGCTTATCAATTTCACTGTCCTCAACAGGAGATGGAGGCACAAGTAAGGTATGAGGAAGAGAAAAGGAAGCTAATGCATGTTCAAGCTCAAAAGCTAGAAGCATATTCAACACTTTCTTTTCCAAACCCATTCTTTGGGGAAGGGGTTCTGAGGTTTAATGTATTAGGCTTCAAACAAGATGAACCTTCTTTTAAAGAGAAATCAGAAGTGATGTAGCATAAAGACAAGCATAATAAGTTAAAGCGGTTGAAGGCTCTTAAGAGAGAGCGTGAGTATGGGTTGCAGCAAAAAGAAGTAGCTTATCAAGCCTATCTTCATGAGTAGGAGTTGGTTGCAAAAGAGCAGCAAATGAGGCTTCTTATTAAACAAGTACAAAAGATAGAGGCCCAATCTTATGCATGCATTTTGGAGTAGCCTGTGAAAGAGAAGGTCCTCAAATTCAAAATCCCAAGCTTTAAACATGGTAATCCTTCCAATCCCTCTAAATTCAACATCCCAAATTTTAGAAATCTTTTTTCAATTACAAGAATCTATACTTACACAAGCTGAGCCTCTTGTTCTTCAAGAGCAACCCTCTCAAGAACCCACTTGTCTTAAAGAATCCCAACAAACCTATCAAATTTCCCCATCTTCTGAGTCATCTTGTCTTAGTTTTGTTTCATTACTTCCAGAGGAACCTATCATTTGGCTAAATTTTTGGTTTTATGACCAAGAAAAGGTGGAACTTGAAGGATATTAGGAAGACATTATCGTTGAAGAGTGTTCTTATATTTTAAGAGCCGACAAATCAGATTTGAATCAAATTTGTTGCAAGAACAAGATGAGCAGAAAGTGTTGGGATAGTAGTGTGTAAAGCAAGTGGATGGTAATGAGGAGGAAGATTTGGTCTACTTGTTTGACTAGATGCCTTCTTTTGTTGACAAAGAGGAAGTTTTGAAGCAGCATGAAGAGGTTGGAGCTCTTAGTGAGCTATTGGTTTGTAAAGGAAATCCTGAGTCTAGAATCTTAACTCTTGAAGAAGAAAACATAATCATTCTTTCCATGCAAAAAAGAAAAGAAGACTATGAAGAAGACTTGTTTTGGGATAATCTTGATATTTTTTGTTCAACACTAGATGATAAAGCAACAAAATTTGAGGAATAGATCCATGAACAATAGGAGCAAGTGGAGGAAACAACCATGTTTTATCTTGCATCTCGGGAATCAAGTGATTCCAATCAGCAAGACAAGATCAAGGAGACGGCTCATAAGTATGAACCACATTGTCCCAACTAGCAAGAGAAGAAAAATGAACATGAGGAACTTGGTGAAAAAGAAGCTAGTATTTTTTGGTATGATGGGATACCTTCGTTTGTTGAACAAAATGAAGAAGATATGTCTATGATAAAACAAGATTTGGGACAAATACAAAATGTTAAACAGTGTAATGAATTGTTGGTTCGTGAAATTCAATATGAGAATGAAGCTTTGGTTCATGAGGTAGTTTCATTTTGGGATGATCTAAAGTCTATTTTGACTCATGAGGAAGCCTCTTTTTGTTTAACTTTGGATATTGAACTAGCACCAATTGAAGTAGAAGATCAAAAGCAAGATGAGGAACAACAAGGTGATTTAGAACAATAAGAAACCGGCATGGAGAGTTCTACATTCACTCTTTCTATAGGATTCCCAATTAGGCATCTAGCCATAATGGAGGCCAGCAAGAAGATTCATATCATGTTTGCACCCAAGCATGAAGGTACAGTTAAAGAAGAGCAGATTTAGGTCACTTTTCCACCTAAAGGTAGTAGTGATTATATTCCATATGAAGAGGTTAGTAAGCCTATATATGTTTTTTAGGATATGGTGTAGTTGTTTCTTGGTTTCTTTTCCATGCTTCATCTCTTTCTAGTTGTAATAAATCATGTAAAACATTGTATATTATGTAGAAAAGGAAGCTATTTCACTCAACCAGTGAATAGTTTTTCTGAGTTAGTGTCCTTCTTGGTTAGTGTAGAGTAGAGCTAGTTTTTCATTTCCTTAAAGTGTTATTTTGCATAGTTAGTGAGTTTTCCCTGAGTTTTGGTAGTTTGAAATAAGGTTTCAAGGTGTTATGCATTGCTTTGATGAGTTAGAGCAATATACAAGACTTTTTTTCAAGTCTTGGTAGGTTTCTATTGACTTTGTGCCCAATGGATAGGCTCATGCAACTAGTCAAGATGCTTAGTAGGCAAACATTTAGCAGATGTCACCAAAAATGTTACCTGGTTTTCTTTCAGCTCAATCAAGTAGAGATGAGATGGTGTTTTGCAAAGTAAAGATAAAAGGTATACATTGAATTGTGTTATTTTCCATTCATATGCATGAAGAATTATCAAATAGACTGCATTACATTATGCAAATGCATACAACAAAGAAGAGAGTGAACAGTTATTGCATAAAAGTAGTATTTTATTGATAATTGTAAGTGTATAGGGTCCCACACGAGTCATGGGATTAACTCTTTCAATGCAATAAATGAATAAACTATACATTTATAAATACATAAAAGAAAATGCATATGGAACAAAAGGGGATATGTCATTGCCTGAATGATGAATCCTAGTTGTCAAGTTGAATTGTTGCACGTGTTTCAGTTCTCCTATCTGTCTAGCCTCTAGAAGTTGTATCCAATTCTCCAAGGTTTCCTGCATGTAAGAGAGATTTTTTTAGAACTTGGGATCACTAATCATTACATATGCAAAAATACACAAACATATAGTCTAATCCTCATAAAGCATTGAAATAGTTTCCATATCACAAATGTCCAGGAAAACAAAAAGGCTATCATAAACATCTATCATATGCTCTTTTTTATCTAACATGTTTGCTCATTGTGCAGGTATAGGCGAAATCTTATCTGCATTTGATATCATAGCATGTGGATTGAAATGGGCTCCCACAAGGGTTTAGCCCAGCATACTTCCCTCTTGTGCTTTAAGAGGGATAGAAATATAACTTCATCTCATTATAAATCAATTGAACAAGTACACATCACTAATGATAGTGAGCCAGTAGTTCACTTTCATAAATGACATATAGTTGCTCAATTGATTCACTATGAATTGGAGGCAGTGATCTTATGCATTGGAATAGTCACAAAGACTATTTAGAGGATAGTCTTGTTGATAACATGTTGACAGTTGAAAGAAAGACAAGAATAAAATATATTCTTATGTATGATGATCACAATGGTTTGCTACTATGAAGAGGAAAGGTAATAGTGACAAAACAAAATCACAGTCCTCTCATCCATAAGTGGTTGTTAACTATGAAATCACAAGGGCAGAGCTAGAAGAGATAGAAATGCATAGAGTTTCAAAGAGTGACAGTGATGTTAAGGGACTAAATGCATCATGAAGATATAAGTGCCAGGGGGAGATAAAGATCAAGCTTCTTGGTGGACAGTGTTGTAGGCTACTTCTATGGAGGTCTTAAAGTTGGATATAAAAGCTTTTCCATCTTGAAGAGAAAACAGTTTAAAATGGTTGAGGGAACTCTAAATATTATCATAATCTTTCCATGCAAGATTTTACTCAGGAATACACAAGTGAAAACAACATGGAGATAAAATGACAGACTCAAGGACATCATCACATTGCAATGATATCTATGAAATGGAAACATCTATGTTGGATGGCAATGGATTGGAGGGATAGACTACTATGATAATGAAGGGTACAATTCAAGTGTATGATGTACAATACTCATGCAAATAAATGGAAATGACAATGGGCATAAAGGTCAAATTCCATATGCATAAGGAAATCATAACTTAAGAGATGAGCATGACAGATCATGCTATGAGTCACCAAGTTATAAATTTTGCATCAATGAATGATGCAAGGACAGTAACTTAGAAAAATGAAAGGACATTAGCAAGATGATAGTTCTGAGAAACATTTTGTCTTTTCTTGACTCAGATTCAAAATTTTCTCACATACAAAATACTTGTATTTACAGAGGAGATGTTTGAGAATTCTTTAATATGGCTATGTTGTCATTGAACTTTGAGCTAATGGACCTATTTCCATCCTTTACTATAAAATTTTCTAATTTTCAATGTCAAGAGCAGTGGGAAGATTCAGTCACAAAGTATAGAGACAGTTTGTAGATGATGGAAATAGGCATATTTTAGGACAGTCTTAGACTAATAAAAATTGAATGAGTCATTTAAATGCTTAAATAACAACTCTAGTTATTTAAAATAGCCAATGGTGAAAATGGTAGTGCTCATAAAGGAATGGAAAAGATGTGTAGATTTTTGGGTTATACCCGTACTATGCAGCATTTGGCATTGAATCATTTTTCAAACCATTTTTTCCTTCACGGGGCAACATCTTCTTGTGGAATAGTTGACTGAGATAGCTCTTGTTTCAACTGTCCACCCTCTCATGAAGTCTCATTCATATTATAATCATGCATGATCTTTTCATAGCAAGGTGATTATGATATTGTTGGCCGCTACTACTTGGCATCACAAGAAATAACAAGGATGCTCATGATTTTAATCTCAATAGAAAAGAATGAGGAAAAACCCTAGTAGCTACAAATAGATGAGGTTGTGGGAATTTTTTCTCTATTTCCTAAATAAAATGCATAGAATATGCATTTGAAACAAACAGTCATTGCGTTGAAATGAAAAAATACCAAGAAAATGCAGAGAATGTGCAAAGTGAAAGTCATGGCCTTTGGCCTTTTTGTTAAAATCTTCTAACTTTTGCATAAGAGAAGCATCAAGTGTGAATATGCATTGCGATCAAAGCAAGGAAATCATGCAATAGTTGCTTTCATAGAGAAAACCCAGCAAATAGAAGATAGAGAGGAGGTCACAGTGAATTACTTAGAAGCCATGAATAAAGGTTTCATTCTTCAAACCCTAGCATAGTAAAAACTATGAATTTTTCAACAAAGTTTCACCATTTCTCACAGACATAGGAGTTTGACAAATACAAAGAGTGGATTCTTACCAATATTTGAGCAAATGAAGCCTTCAGACACAATTGCAGAGCTCCATCAAAATCCTATGGTGGTGCCTAGCAAAGTTCAAGGTGAAGAATGAAATGCATTATTTTCTCTTTGGCTTGGTTTTATCTTTAGGGTTTCAACCCTAACTATGCCGATATAACTCAAGGATTTTTTTTCCTTTTGTTATAACATATTGCAAATGAATTAATACCTTCACCTTATGTCATATGCCTAATAATTAGGGTGTGTTTCCTTTTACACTTATGAGACTCTTGTATTAACCTTCAAGCATTGTTGAGTCGATGCTTTTATTTTGCATCTATTGTGGAAATGTAAAACATTTATCTAAGTGGTGCAATTATAAATCACTTAATTAATGTTACTTGTAATTCAAAATAAATTAATTTTTATGCTTTCAAGGGAGGTACGGTTAAGTTTTTATGCTTTTACAAGAATCTAGGGGATGGTTGAAGCAATTGGTCAACCAAGGGAGAAGATATAGGGCAGTTTACTCACCTTTTGGAGGGAATGAGGGTATATAGGAGGTGATTTATTATTCCTTCATGAGGTACTTGGTCAAAGTTGACCTTTTCAGCACTTTGGAGCCTTTTTGGAGGAGACATAGAAGCTATATTTTTGGCTTTATTGTTGCATATGCCCAAGAAGGTTCTAGGTCCTATTTTGGTGCTTTTGGACGAAGAGTGGATATAGTCACTTGACTCATTTTGTACTCAATTCTGATTATTTTTGTTTTCCTGCCTTGTGACCTTTGGAGTCCTCTGCAGAGAAAAGACTGTATTGTGTAGCTCATTTACAAGCATGTACAGTAGTTGTAACACCTTTTTGATCAATAAGATAATCTAGTTTTCCTTCTCATTTTCTATTTTATTATGAAAGAATTTAAAATGGTTGATGAAATCTTATGGTGGAATTGTTTTCCCTTTGGTTTTGTCCTAGTTTATTTTCCTTTATTTAGTTAATATGAACTATTGTAGGTCATAACATGTGTTGAGCTAGTTCAGGAGAGAGTCTAAGTTGTGAAGACATTTTTTACATCCTTCTAGATGTTGTCCTTGACATTTTTAGCCTAGTTATGAAGCACTGATGCAAAGACATATGAAGTTTTGAGTTGTGTAAGCCAATGTTTAAGTTGTTGTTCATTTTGGTGTGTAAAAACAACAGTATTATGCTTGGGATCATTTTGGTGCATCACCCATAGTATAGGGTTCATTTCATGTTTCCTTCTTACTCTCTCCTTAGAAAAGCATTATTTTAGCAATAGTTTAGGTGACACCATAAGAGCCAACTTACTCTAGAGGTTCTTTTCTGCTTTAGGTAACCCACAACCTTGAATATTTTCCATATTTCTCCAAAGTGCTAATTTTGCAACTTAGCAAGAGTGCAACTTTGATATTTAATAAGGATGTTTTCACGCAAGGGACAATACATAGAAACCACAATATCATGAAAGAAAAGATGAAAAAATCAAGAGCACAAGGGGGTCTAATTATTCGAGGTTAGAACTATGCATAGATATAGATATGTAGAAATAATATATAGTATATACGTGAACTTTCATCAACCCCCAAATATACCAAAATGGGAAGAAGAACACATGAAGAAAAAGTAAACATAAAATATTAAGTCAAGATGGAAGAGTCATAAATGCCCCAACGCTTTGCATCCTACCTAATGTGAAAGCCAAAATTTACAACACATAGAAGAATGATGGTACAAATAGAGGAAGTGTACGACATATTTTCTCTCTTGTATCTAAGCACTACAGTGGTAGCAAGGTTCCTCCAAGTGAGAGAACAAAAATAAATAGGAAAGCATGGGGGAACACATACAAACACACAAAACTAATCTAAAGATAAAGAAGAAGGTGATGCTTTAATCCTACTCCACTAGTAGATCATCCTACTCCCAGTCTAAATCATCATATGGCGAGGTAGGATGATCTTGTAGGGGAGGGATAGCTAGGGTGGTACCATCTAACTTTCCTACAACAAGATCTAAGGAAGAAGGCCCCTTGAGGTCTTTGTCATCGAGCTCCTATGAGACTAAAGTCATCGACCTAGAAAAGTTCAAAGATAGAGTCATAATTTCCTCCAACAAGTTGAACATGCACTTCTCATGAGTGGCATGTCAAAATTGAATAAGAGGAGGGAAAGACACCTAAGAGTTAGTGCCATGCATCCTTGGGAAGAGGAGAAATGATAAACTCTGGTGAAGCAGATGTTGCCTATATCACAAGGATAGTGTGGGCTAGGGTAGAACAAGACTCAAGAGATGAAGAAAACTTTTTTTTACGATCGCTCAATTTGAGGCCATCCTTTGACTTATGATTCAAAAGATGAAGTGAAGTCCTCACAACTGAACCAGAGGTAGGAGAAGCAAACGAAGCCATAAAGGACACCACCTTCATGAAAGGCATGTCCACGAGCTATAGAAAATGAGGAAGATTAGGAAGAGAAGTGATAAGAGACTGCTCCACAAAAGGAGTGATGAACACTTACACCCTTTGGGGTGAGGTTCATTGGGGTCCATCGATGAAACTAAAATAAGAACAAAGGTGATGGGAAGTACGAAAGAATAGGAAGCATATACAAAATCAATGGAGACAAAATACTCCTCACTGAGTTTCTACAAGGCAGCATGCTCTTTAGCCAAGACCTTCCATTGCCACTTACACTCTTGTGTAAGCTGGTTATGGTGATTATTGGCATCGAAAGGTGCTACCTGGGAAGGGTTCGAGGGATCCTATCCTATCAGAGGGGAAACCTCGACAACTATTTCTAGTGGAAGGGTGGAGTTTTAAGGAGGAGCAATAGGAGGATACATAAAGATAGAAAGAGACATAGGTGTCTCGACAATGGGCCCCTTTCCTTTATTTTCCTTGGGGGAAAGTAGAGGAGCAAGGGGAGGCCTCAAAGGTTGAGACATAGGAATAACCCCATAATAATACTTCCCCTTTTCCATAAAGGGTGGTTCAAGGCATCGTGGGTAAAACTAGAAGCTGAAAAACATGAGGCTTCAACCTCCACAATGGAGGCACTTTTCTTTTTCCTATGTTAGGAATAGTAGAAAGAATGAAAGATTTCACCAAAGGTTGGGAAGAAGAAGAAGAAGGTGAAGAAGAAGGAACATAAGAAGAGGGGAAAGGACCAAGGGAAAGAGTTTTCTTGTCCTTACCCTTTGAAGGGGAAGAGGAAAAAGCATATTGTTGTGCATGTAAAGAGGCTTTCAAGGAGATAGCTTGACTAGACAGAGAAAAACCACTCTTAGGTGCCGAGCCTCTTGTTTTATACCTGAAATAAGCTCTACATAAATATCCCCTCCAAGAGGTAGGAGTCCAATCTGGGTGATCCAAAAGTGGTCAAGGGAGAATCACCCCCACACAATACCAGTGGTTTATATCCAATATCCTAGATAGTATGCATGGTACCCTTGTGGGGAAACTTTGGAAATTTGTGGACTACCAAGGAAACTACATTCATGGAGGCCAACCATGGAATTCCTAGCCTGGCTTTGAACAAGTCATACTCAAGAATCACAAAAAATGGGACTTCTAAGCTTTTAGGTCCTACTAGGATTGACAGAGAAATAAAGCCAATAGGAGCAATAGAAAACCCATTGTGTGTGCAAACAATAGCCTACGATTCATCATACTTATCATGTAAATTGTTTATAAAGAGTGCTTCTTCCATAATGACATTCACTCAACTCAAAGGACCAACCATAACACCTATTATAACATTATCATTAATACGAGCGGGAATGTATAACAAAGAGGGATCCTTGTTCAAAGGTAGATCATGCGAGGTAAATGTAATATCAAGAATAGCATTCACATGATCTGAAGGAGGAATATGAGTAAATGAGACTAAGTTCACATACTTAGATGGAGTCAAGTCAGAAGAAGGAGTTACTGGATTAGTGAAATGAGATAGGAACGGATCTATGTAGATCTATAGCTAGTTGTTGGGCTTCACTGCATATTTGTTTGAGCTCTATTTCCTACCATCGATTTAGATTATCTCATTATCAATGCGGTCTTGAATCACATGATGCAAATGAACACATTTCTTGGTGTCATGAACTGATACCTAATGATATTGATAGAACCATTTTGCATCATACCACTGAGGATACAACTTAGAAAATGGTCTAATATTTGGAAAATTTATTATTTCATCTTTTAAAAAAATTACATGATGTTATAAGATTTTGATAATTTAGTGAATATTCTATTTCTTCCTATATATTTTTTATCTATAGGAATGGATACCATTTTCGCCACAACTTTGTTCTTTCTAGACTTGCCAAAGACTAACATGGTTGCTCGACCATTGTGATGGGAGTGAGAGGATGAATCCCCATACTGTGAAACTGTTTGTTGGTACTCATATAGAGTGGCACACAGATGCACAAAGGATGGATATTTCATCAACAAAAACTTATCTTGCATGCCTACTACAAGTTTTTGATGAACACTCTTTGCACATAAAAATAAGGCAAGGCATAGGAGATTTGAGAGAAAAGGTCCTAATATCATGCTTTCTGAAATTGGTCACCTTCTCATGAGGTCCTTGCTTACACCAGACAAGATTAATAAACGTGACCTTTAGCCCAATGTTAGCCTAAAACTAATGGAGGAACTTATTTACAAGTTGATAAAAGGAGAAGACAAAATTATCAAGCAAGGAGCAATACCACTCCAAAGCAATGTCCTTAAGAGAACATGGGAATAGTTTTGCTACAAGTGCATCATTATGAAAGAAATACATACACATGGGATTAAAGGATGATGTGAGTCTACGAGTCCCCACATCCACTGTACTTTTCAAATTTTGGATTTTCCACCCCCTAAGGAATGGAAGTGTTAAAAATAGAAATAGATAAAGGACTACAATGACAAAAATGTTGGAACATTGGCTAAGAAGATGAGCTAGCCAAATTTGCTAGCTAAGACTGCATTCATCCCATGTTTTATAAGAAAGCATTAAGGATAGGGTCATTAGATGAAGAATGAATAATGGAACCACCAGTAGCACCAATAGAATCACCAACCCCATACCAACAGAGGCACTAGCACCAACACCAAAAATAAAGATATTTTGAGCTCCAAATGAAGAACCCTGAAAACCCAGAGGAACCCAATTTAATTTAATTATATGAATCTACTCAGGTTTGAGGGTGGTGTTAGCAATATTGATAGAGGGGTCCATGTCATCCATGCAAATAGATGCTCTAGGCATTGGGATATCTAGCTATTGACCAGTGATCTCTAATTGAACATCTTGGGTATTGCCTAAAATGGAGGTGTAAGATGGGACATGAGTTTCTAAAATATTTTTTATTCCTCAAAGGAGCTCTAAACCTCTTTGATCAATCATTAATAGATGTTTCAAACCAATGACCATAGGAGTTGCTTGAGCATAGACATCCTCTCTTGCTAGGAACCCCATGATCTCTTCAAGCCTCAATTCAAAAGAGTGAATATACTCTATAGTAACATTGAGATTAGCTTCCTCCTCTAAGGAAGAGGAAGAGTTTTAGGGAGAAGTGGGAGGGGTGTGGGTTTCAACATGGGGCAAGGAAGATCCAGCAATGAGTCCCATAGTAAACTCCTCAAACTTCAAACCTTGACAAGGAGGACTGAACATTCTGGACCCCATATCTATGTTTCTATAACTCCTTAAAATGTTCTCAGAGGTAGTATATTATGTCATGAAGCTCATAACATCACAACACACTATCAGCTACATGTCCCAACATGAGAGAAGAAAATTTTTGAGACAAAGAGGAGAAAGAAAGTTCATGTCAATTTCACCAAAATTTAATGGAGAGGATTTGCTACTCTTGATTCTTTAGGATAGGGAAGAGTCTACAAGGAGCCAATAGCTCTCTATTACCTCAGGGACAAAAGCTCAAATGATGAAAGACAATTAAGGGAGAGTTTATGCAATGATTTTTGGTTTTATAATTGTTTTTGAAATGGGAGCTTTAGAAGCTAAGTGAATAGACCTCAGACGTCTCAAGAGATAGACAGACAGGCTCTTGGCTAGAGGAAAAAAGTGTAGACCAAGGACAATAGCACAACATGCTAGCATCTCAATGGTGTACTGGTGTCTTGTACAGACCAAAGATAGAGTCAACCACCAAAAACACTTAGGATCTACTAACTACTTGAAAGCTGAAGTTTACTAGTTTTACTAAACTAAAAAAAATGCAAGAAATGTAGGAAACATACAATAATAAGAATACTAAATAACAAGCAAATAAAATATTTAATGAAATAATTAGTAGTGGAAGAAAAGGAATGAACTTAAGGTAGGTCAAACTATGAATCCTCTCATAAGCTCCTCATGGAAAGCCAACACACATAGAAACAAGAAAATTTTTGGGGTTGTTTTTCTAGGCTTTACTTAGTCAAACCCCCACTTCAGTGTTTCTACCTCCATGAACAACCAAATAGACAATGATATAAAAATATTGATAAGGAAATGGAAAGACAAGGCATAGAACATGCAAGATAACAATATGTTAATCAATCAAAATGATAATGCTCTGAAAATAAATGCTACCCTCCTTCCAATGAGCTTGGTGAATTCGAGAGGAAGAGTGATTCTTTGAGAGCTTGATATAATCATGCAAGAACATGGTGTAGAGAATTTTGATCTTGTAAGAATGGAAGGTGGGGTTGCAAGAAGAGAGCTAGATTGAAGAGAATATGAGAATGAAGTCTTAGAATGAGAGAGTGGTAGATTGAATTTTAATAAGTGAATACAATGAGGGTGAGGAGAAAATATGGTTAAATTGCATTCAAGAAAGTCATTCTCGGGCATGCCTACAATTGTAGAGGTATTACACTTCGTAGGCATGTGACAGTGTAATGTCCCAATGGCCACAGAAGTAGGAATATTTTTGGGATTTTCACATGGCACATGGGAATCTACGCAATGTGGAAGTCTCCCAGACAAAAATTCCCCCACTGACATAAAATGATAAGGCAGGGACGAAAATGAAGGCTAGGAAGGCGGGTTTTTGCATTATCATCTTATTAAGCCAAAGTGAGGGTTAATGTAATTTGAGATTGCATTTAAGGGTGCAATTTTATGGCATAACATACCTCTAATGGGAATTCCTTTTATATTTTCACCAAGAAGATAGTCCAAACTCACATTAATTGGTAGGGTATGCAAAGTTGGTATAAATTCAAAAGACTCTCCCACTGAGAGTAAGTGTGTTATAAATAAGATTACAATAAATTTATACCTTACAAAGTGATGGAGAGTGGGTTAACCTCTTGTAGTAGCTCATTATAAATATCCTTTCATTTCATAGAGTTAGGCATCATGTACCTTCAATTATATCAAAGGAATCACCTACAACCTTATGCAAGCCTAAATAAGAACTATCAACCATGTTTGATTGTAATCCATTGGTCCAAAAATTGCAATGAGAAGTTACTCACCATGTGCCCTTAGAAATGTGTTTGTAGGTTCTGTTATGCCTTGCATAACCACCCCACTTTGATCTGGATCAAAATGGGTCCCCCTTTCTTTTTTGTCTTTTTCTCTTTTGCCTTTGGTTTTCTACCTTAGGCATTTTCCTTTCAAAGTTTTGTCGAAGGAAGAACCGGGACCAATACCGGACTTGGAAATTCCTTTTATGTTTTGGTCTTGTTTCATCCCTGGTTCCGATTATGACTATTCTTTGCCTTCCTCCTTCGTTCTTTGTCGGAGTCGGGTCGGGGACCGACTCGGAATGTTGAACTTTCTCAAGGTCCCTTGTTTGAGCCCCGTCCCGGGTATGACCCCACCTTTTCTTCCCTTTTCCTTGGTCTTTTTCGGTAAGTTTCCTTTGCCTTAACTTTCTTTTTGGCCTTGGGCATTTTCTTTTTCGTGTTGGCGGACCCGAAACTGGAACTAGGTCCAAACCCGGGAACTTCCTCAAAGTTCCTAGTTCGGATTTAGTGCCGATCCCGGTTCCGCATTTTTTGCTTCTTTTGCTTTTGGTTTCCTCTATTTTGGCTGTGGGGTTTTCCTTCCCCTTTCTCTTTCTTTCTATATCATTCTTTTCCTCTTTTCGGGTGACAGCGGAGGCAGGTTCGAAATGAAATCCAAGCCAAAAACTTGGAGACTTCCTCAAGGTTTTTGGTTCAAATTTGGTTATGACCCCGGTTCCATTTGTCATTTCACTTCAGCTCTACCAGTGTTTTGGTTTCCATCCTTTTGCGTTCTACGTTTCTTCATGGAAGCGGGGTCGGTTCGGGGTGTGAACTTGGAAATGTTGGTTGTTTCCCTAGCTCGTTTGGCCCTAGTCCCACCAATTTTGAAGACGGGGAGATGTCGTTTCTGGGTCATGTTTTATTCTAGTCCCAGTTCTGCCAGGACTTGTTTAATTTTTCTTCCCGGTCCCGTGTTGGCTCTTCCTCCACCAGAGTTGAGTTTCTTTTTGCTAAAAAGCATGATATTAATGTATTGTTCTAACGAAGACCTTGTTTTGTAGGATCAAGTCGTGGGCATGAGGATATTTCTTAAGGATCTCGACGAAAGGTCTTGCCGACCACCTTCAGATGGGTTCTTATATCACCATAAGGTTCTCTCCCTACCAAGAGGTCTCGGCGAGATCTTCAGGTCTCACCGACGGGTGGAAAAGGGTATTCACTGTCGGCACAATGTTATCTCTTCGCCGGGATGTCTCGGTGAACCCCTAATGTCTCGCCAACTGAGTAAAGGGCCTCGATATGTTTGCCTTCAGTGGGAGTCATGCCGAAACAAAAATAGGAACTAGCGTGAGAGGGTCAACAAAGGATGGCAGGGAGACTCCAAAGAAAACAAGGGTTTTGCCATGTGGTCTCAGTGACCGTCTTGTGTCTTTCCCATAGCAGGGAATCCCCCAATGAAAGAACATATCATTGTAGCTCTTGGCGCCCACCATGACGTCTTGCCGAAGGTGAATGTCCTGCCGACCGAAGGAGGGGGCCACTGAAACAAATGAGAGCTCGCCGAGAAAACAAAGGGTCGCTATAACGTCTCCCCGACCACGGAAGGTCATACCGACAACAAGGAGCGGCTCGGTAAGAAAAGAGCCATTCAGGGTAAGGTCTCCCCGAGACAATGAAGTCTCCTCGACAGAAAACAAAGCTCGCCCAAGGAGTCTGGCATCATCGTAACTCTTATTGATACAGAATGGGCCTACCAAATGAAGAAGGCATCGGTATGACCGGGACGATCTCGCCAGGAGATCAGGCTGATAGTGTAGGGTCTCCCCGAAGTGAAGTGGGCTCTCGATGAAAGGACGCGCCTTCAATGTGGCTTCTCAGCGGAGGAGGTCGGTCTCTTCGACAAACTCGCAGAAGGATAGATCTAGATGAGAAGAGAGTTGAGGAAGAAGATAAAGCCGTGAAAAAGGGGACAACTGGTATCTACTGACAGAGGTATCTCGGCATTAATGGCGATATTTTAGGGTACTCAAAGCAGCTCCGTAGGAGATTCAAAATGGACACGGAGGCCAAAAATAAGTGTGGTAGCTGCAAAATATCTACAGAACACCTCGGAAGACAGTCTTTGCCGACATAGACAGCAAGGATTCAAGTTTAATGCAGAACTGACTTTCTGCAAAAGATCTGGATGCCAACCCTCTTGCAGCCGACTCTCCTAGAAGCAGATATTTTGTAAATCCTAATGTGGGGGGACAGCACATCCTTTTTGATGCATCCTATATATAAGGCATTCTTGCCTCTTTGTAAAGAGGAGCACGAGAACTTAGGAGTGAGAAATTAGTAGACAAAGAATTTTTGGTTAGTAGTTAGTAGAATAGGAATAGAGGGGATAGAAGCTGATCCTGATTCTTTGTAGTAGGAGCTTCTTTTGTCTTCTTCGAGTAGGAGTTAGATTCATAATAGACTCTAATGTATCTTTTAGTTTTCTTAGTGTAAATGGGAACAATTTGAAATCACAGATTTTCTGTACACTGGTGATTGTGCCAGCTTTGTAAATGTTGCTTATTTGTTTCACTAACAGTAGAAGCAACCAGATTAAAATCTATTTCATGTTGTGTTTCAGAATGGTATTTGTCTTGAATTAATCATTTGATTTGTGAATTTTTCAAGGAATGAAGTTTGGTTTTATGTTTTATTTGAATGGTAACTTGCAATCTGCTATTGAAATCAGCACTGTGAATGGACGAAGTTGTGTGTTAGTCACAAGTTGACTTTGTTCTGCAGTTTTAGCTAGGAATCCTTTGGAAGGTGATAGGTCTGGTTAGTTCGGATGAAGTGTCATTCTTTTTTGTTCCAAAGCCCTGATCCCTCTTTTTACATTTATTTAAAACCCCGGTTAGAATAGGTTTTAAGTTTATGTTTGCTCTCACAATAGTCCAAAAGCTCACACCAACAGGCCCCTTGAATATTACTGTTACATTGACCACTGAGGGATATCAGCACAGTTGAGACCCAACTACCAAGACCTTGGGAGCTAAGATATCCATGTGATCATCTTTCTCTTTTAGGAGAAATAGAGTAGCAATATTTTGTTTGCAATGTTGTGCCATTCGGGATGTCAACAAGAACTGGTGCTAGAAGGAGGGACCCTATGAGTAATTTTGGATCATTGTGAGTTGGAGTGGGTTAGGTCTTGGAGGACCCAACTCTAATGGGTAGCCCTTTGTATATACCGGGATTTTTCCATGAAATCCCTGGTCACTTGTATGATAAGCTTCCTTTATTTTTCCCTGACAATGGGAAAAATGCTTCTGAACATGTTGGAGTTTGAAAGCATATACTTACTTTTCTCCAAGTTCTGCATGAGGATGTCATCTGTCAATTGTTCATCAAAACACTTCAAGGTTCAGCAAGACAATGGTATGTTAACCTGCCACCAGAATCTATTTGTTCATGGGTAGAGTTAGAAATCTTATTCTTAGATCAGTTTGATCCCTGAACACAAGACCCATCGTTTGAATTTGTAGCTATGAAAAGAATACCATTAGAACTCATTTATCAGTTTAACCACAGATTTTTTCTCATGTATCAAAGGGTTCAAGCCTTAGGTTTGGTTGTAGATGATCATATACTGATAGAACATTATTATTGGGGTTTAAACCTTTCATTTGCAACCAAAGTCAGAGGTTGTGGTGAGGCTACATCCTTGCATGATGCATTTAAAAAGGCTCTCTTATTGGCACAATTTGGAGGTGACACTAGAAATTCAGATAGCCAAACTCAGGGTTATAATCCTCTTGTGCTTGCAAACTGCCATCATCTACAGCCTTATGCCATTTCACCCACCGTCGCTGCCTAGATGCAATCATTCTCACCAAGTACCACATTTTCCAACACCCCATATCAGGTCAGTTGCACACAAGACCACTGGGAGAACTCAGCCCTACAAAATCCAATCACAGAGTCAGGTACTTCACTTGTTAATGAGGTTATAACCATATCATCTCTTTTCAGCCATCTTCCAAAGCATAGTTCATGGCACCACAATGAAGAGGATGAGACAACTAGTACATATGACAGTGATGATCAGTCTATCCAAAATGATAAGAGTGACTGTGTGGGGAGATTTAATTCTTCCCTATCTTTTGGTGATCTTGATGCCTATAGTGAGATGGATTCAACAACTGATGAAACTCCTCTACCTAGTGCAGACTTGATGGAAGGGGAGAAGGGATTCGTCGATGCATTCATAGATGCTTTCATGTTGGTCAATGAGGAAGAAACACACCTTGATGGGTTAGTGCAGGAAGATGACTCGACTAATTTAAATGGTGGACAGATTGGAACAGATCATATGCTTCAAGATGAGATTTCCAATGACCCTGATGGTCAAAAACAAGGACTCAAATTCCCAAATGAAGTCTTAAGGGAAGAAGTTCAAGAAGATGTGCAGATTAGTCAAGTGTTCCCTCAGGAAGTTCATGATGGAGTACATTTGGATAAAGCAGAGGAATGCCAAGAAAGCAACCAAGAGGTTATATCAGAAGTTGAATCTCTTCAACATAACGAAGAGAATGAGACAAGGGAGTATTTTCTTGATTTCAATTATGATTGCTCAAATGTGTTGTTGGAAGAAGGTCCTTGCTTAGTATCTACTAATCAATGTGTTTTTAATACTGATTAAGTTGATGCTAAGTGGCATCTCCTTGCTGATGAGGTGCAGAAATATGAATTGAGAGAGTGTTTTCCTAACTTTGAATCTGTGTGTTCAAATGAGCTTGAAGGAAATCCTTGTCCACCATGTGCCAGTATCCTTCACATCAATGATGATAAGCGGGAGGCAGATTCTCAAACCCTAGGGGATGACATGTTGCAAGAGAATGTTCAAACTGATACTTCATCTCAAGAAATTCAGAAATTTTTTGACTTCGTGCCCGAGATAAATACAGAGATGCTGGTGAGTGAGTATCCTGACTGCAAGACAAACCCTATTCCAATGGTGTTCCATGAGTTGAGACCTCATGAAGAGGAAATCATACACCACAAGTCTGCATTAGCAACTAGGAATCTGCAGAATCAGGTGTTGTCCTTTCATTATCCTCTGTGTTTTAATAATTTTTAGTTTGATTATGGCATAGAGGATAGTAAAACATGTTTGTGGGTAAATCATGGAAAAACTAAGAACCCACAGTTGATAATATTTCAATATTTATGCTCTTAGAATGAACTTATTGCTTATAAACTTTATATTTCTGAGTATAAAGATAAATTTGCTAGGTTTAGAACTGTGCCTAGTAAGTTAAGATTGTTGCACATAATGAAAAATCAGTCAAGTCAATGTATAAATTTTTACAGTCTTGTGTTTGCAAAGTTTGGCTTTGGAGTTAGTTTAGGATTAGGATAGGTTATTTTTTGGTTTAGTTAGTTTTCCTTTGTTTGTTTTTTTTTTCTTCTTTTCTTGTTCTTTTTGTTTCTGTTTTGTTTTGTTCTTCAAGGTTTCATCTGTTTCTTTCCATCTTTGGAATGGTGGTTGTTATCTGAAGCATACCTTGGTCATTTGGAGAGGTGGTTTAGATATTTTCAGGCTTTCTATTTGGGTGATTTTTTTCTAAACCTTTTGTTTCATTCCCATCGTCCAATAAGAGTTGTGGAACGTCTTGAAAGCAAGGTGCAAAGTGAGTAACCTTCATTAGCTCCCTCTCAATCTGTCACAAATCAATAAGATCATCTCCTCTTGTAATGGTACATTTGTCCTAGGATGGCAATGTTGTAAGACTTGAGTGACAAATCTAATTTTCCAAGTGTTGTCATGAGGTCCATGGTAGTTTTCAACCCAGATCAGATGTTAAACATTTGACATATTGAAAGGAAAAGAGAACTAAATGAAATTTCTGAAACCTCAAAAGAAAAAAGAAAAGTCAATATGAATGGGTGATTCCAATATCTTTATCGGGGCTATGGATGCCTGTCTGGAAGTAGAGAAATGCTGTGAGAAAACTAGAGGTATCTCCGTCGAGGCTATGGACGCTTGACTGGCAGCGGAGCAATGCCCAGGATATCATTGCACAAAAGGAAATCAACTCATGTAGCTCAAATCTTGCACATTGTTGTCTGAAAGATGAGGAAAACTTCAGGAGAGAATGTTGCACAATCAAGCACACACATTGATTCAGGGGTAGCCATTGATTGACTTACATTTGAGTTTCTAGCTCTACCTTGTTTTGTTATAACTGACCCAACTGGAGTTGTGATGATTATGAACCAAGAGTTTTGGGTAGCTGAATCCTTCATATTCTTGAAAATGGTTAAACCATTTTCCCAGCCGAGTCACCATTTGTTATGCCTTGCATAACCACCCCATTTTGATCTGGATCAAAATGGGTCCCCCTTTCTTTTTTTGTCTTTTTCTCTTTTGCCTTTGGTTTTTTGCCTTAGGCGTTTTCCTTTCAAAGTTCTATTAGAGGCGGAACTGGGACCAATACCGGACTTGGAAATTCCTTCTATGTTTTGGTCTTGTTTCATCCCCAGTTCCAGTTCTAACTATTCTTTGCCTTCCTCCTTCATTCTTTGTCGAAGTCAAGTCCAAGACCGACTCAGAATGTTGAACATTCTCAAGGTCCCTCGTTTGAGCCCCGTCCCAAGTCTAACCCCGTCTTTTCTTCCCTTTTCATTGGTCTTTGTCGGTAAGTGTCCTTTGCCTTAACTTTCTTTTTTGCCTTGGGCATTTTCTTTTTCGTGTTGGCGGACCCAGAACCGGAACTGGGTCCGAACCCAAGAACTTCCTCAAATTTCTTGGTTCAGATTTAGTGCCAATCCCAGTTCCACATTTTTTGGTTCTTTCACTTCTGGTTTCCTCTATTTTGGCTGTGGGGTTTTCCTTCCCCTTTCTCTTTCTTTCTGTTCCATTCCTTTCCTCTTTTTGGGTGACATCGGAGGTAGGTTTGGAACGGAATCCGAGCCCGAAACTTGGAGACTTCCTCAAGGTTTCTAGTTCGGATTTGGTTCTGACCCCAGTTCCATCCGTCATTCTGCTCTGGCTCTACCGGTGTTTTGGTTGCCGTCCTTTTGCATTCTGCATTTCTTCGTGGAAGCGGGGTTAGTTCAGGGTGTGAACTTGGAAATGTTGGTTGTTTTCCTGGCTCGTTTGGCCCCACCCCGCCAGTTTTGAAGATGGGGGGATGTTGTTTCTGGGTCATGTTTTGTTCCAGTCCCAGTTCCACCGGGACTTGTTTAATTTTGCTTCCCGGTCCCGTGTTGGCTCCGCCTCTGCTGGAGTTGAGTTTCTTTTTGGTAAAAATCATGATATTAATGTATTGTTCTAATGAAGACCTTGTTTTGCAAGATCAAGTCGTGGGCATGAGGATATTTCTTAAGGATCTCGATGAAAGGTCTTGCCAACCACCTTCAGATGGGTTCTTATATTTCCATAAGGTTCTCTCCCCGCCAAGAGGTCTCAGCGAGATCTTCAGGTCTCACCGATGGGTGGCAAAGGGTATTCACTATCGGCACAATGTTCTCTCTTCGTCAGGATGTCTCGGCAAACCCCTAATGTCTCGCCGACTAAGTAAAGGGCCTCGATATGTTTTCCTTTGACAGGAGTCACGCTGAAAAAAAAATAGGAACTGGTACGAGAGGGTCAACAAAGGATGTCAGGGAGACTCCAAACAAAACAAGGGTTTCGCCATGTGGTCTCAGCGACCATCTCGTGTCTTGCGATAGCGGCAAATCTACCAATGAAGGAACATATCGTTGTAGCTCTTGGTGCCCTCCATGATGTCTTGTTGAAGGTGGATGTCCTTCCAACTAAAGGAGGGGGCCACCAAAAGAAATGAGAGCTCACTTAGAAAACAAAGGGTCGCTATATCATCTCCCGGACCATGGAACATCATGCCGACAACAAGGAGCGGCTCGGTAAGAAAAGAGCCATTTGGGGTAAGGTCTCCCTGAGACCATGAAGTCTCCCCAACAGAAAACAAAGCTCACCCAAGGAGTCTGGCATCACCGTAACTCTTATCGATACAAAATGGGCCTGCCAAATGAAGAAGGCATCGGTATGACCGGGATGATCTCGCCAGGAGATCGGGCCGATAATGTAGGGTCTCCCCGAAGTGAAATGGGCTCTTGATGAAAGGACGTGCCTTCAGCGTGGCTTCTCAGCGGAGGAGGTTGGTCTCTCCGACAAACTCGCAAAAGGATAGATCTAGATGAGAAGAGAGCTGAGGAAGAAGATAAAGTCGTGAAAAAGGGGACAGTTGGTATCTACTGACAGAGGTATCTCGACATTAATGGCGATATTTTAGGGCACTCAAAGCAGCTCCACTGGAGATTCGAAATGGACACGAAGGCCAGAAATAAGTGTGGTAGCTGCAAAAGATCTACAGAACGCCTCGGAAGACAGTCTTCATCGACATAGATAGCAAGGATTCAAGTTTAATGCAGAACTGACTTTATGCAAAATATCTGGACGTCGACCCTCTTGCAGCCGACTCTCCTGGAAGCAGATATTTTGTAAACCCTAATGTGGGGGGACAACACATCCTTTTTGATGCATCCAGTATATAAGGCATTCTTGCCTCTTTGTAAAGAGGAGCACGAGAACTTGGGAGTGAGAAAGTAGTAGACAAAGAACTTTTGGTTAGTAGTTAGTAGAATAGGAATAGAGGGCATAGAAGCTGATCTTGATTCTTTGTAATAGGAGCTTATTTTGTCTTCTTGGAGTAGAAGTTAGATTCATAATAGACTCTAATGTATCTTTCAGTTTTCTTAGTGTAAATGGGAACAATTTGAAATCACAGATTTTTTGTACACTGGTGATTGTGTCAGCTTTGTAAATGTTGCTTATTTGTTTCACTAACAGTAGAAGCAACCAAATTAAAATCTATTTCATGTTGTGTTTCAGAATGGTGTTTGTCTTAAATTAATCATTTGATTTGTAAAGATTTCAAGGAATGAAGTTTGGTTTTATGTTTTACTTGAATGGTAACTTGCAATCTACTGTTGAAATTAGCACTGTGAATGGACGAAGCTGTGTGTTAGTCACAAGTTGACTTTGTTTTGTAGTTTTAGTTAGGAATCCCTTGGAAGGTGACAGGTCTGGTTAGTTTGGATGAAGTTTCATTCTTTTCTGTTCCAAAGCCCTGATCCCTCTTTTTACATTTCTTTAAAACCCTGGTTAGAATAGGTTTTAAGTTTATGTTTGCTCTCACAATAGTCCAAAAGCTCACACTAGCAGGCCCCTTGAATATTATTGTTGCATTGACCACTGAGGGACACCAACATAGTTGAGACCCAACTACCAAGACCTTGGGAGCTAAGATATCCATGTGATCATCTTTCTCTTTTAGGAGAAACAGAGTAGCAATATTCTATTTGCAATGTTGTTGTGCCATCGGGGACGTCAACAGGTTCTTTATGCTTTCCCCTTGAACCATAGATTAATCTTGTGTGATAAAAATGGTTAGTGCCTCATCATGGGCTTCACACACCACACCTAGACAAAGCATATTAGTGGGCTTGCAATCATCCATATACCTACTTGTATAAATATAAGTTGTTATTTTTCTTGTTATTTTTTTTTTAACTTTACTCTCTCCCCCTTTAATCCAAAGTATCCAATATTTTATCCATCAATCATCGAACATCAACCTCCAACTAATGAATTTAAATCAAAATTTGGATCAAAATAAAATAATAAACCAAATTTTCATCGCCCTACCCCCTTGTCCTAATCCAAACCATAAAATTCATACTTTAATCATTATACCCTAATCATAATCATTTCCATCATCTCCATTCCAAAAATCCTAACCAAATGTCCCCATCTAATCCATGATCCAATCTAACATCCCCAATCCCTAATTTAAATCACCAATCAAATAAACTCAGCCATAACATCTACCTATCAAAATATAAAACATAATCAATATCAAGAACTTAAATATGACCAAATCGAATACTTCCTTAGGAACTTTCCTATCCTATTTATAATAATAAAACTATATTCCTTCCTATCATAAGTATAACCATCAAACTATAATCCTTACTAAATTTTCCTATCCTAATTATAATCATGAAACTATAATCCTTAGTAACTTTGCGTATCCTAAGTGTAGAAAATAAATCAAATACAATCATCCCAAGGGCTTCAACCTTGATCCATAATCAATCATTAACTCTAAATCCAAAATTCAATTCATAATCAAGCCTCATATTCCAATACCAAAATTGACCTATTCCAAATCCAATCCTAATCTATAATCCAATTCTAAATCCTCATTCCTAATCCAACAACCTAGGTAATTGAATTCAAATCAAACAAAAAACCTAGAATACTAGGAAATATTAATTGAATCGTGTTCCCTCATCTAACCCAATCCCAATCATAAATCAACCATCCTTGAATCAAATTCAATGAAATAAAAACTAAATTAAAGATCAATTCCCTAATATTAATCATCCAATCCTAAGAAATTTTTCTTAATACCTTTGGCAACCTTAAGTTAGCAATCCAAAATCAAACTTACTTAGGAACTTTGTCTATCCCAAGTATAGTAATCTAAAATTCAGAATTAATTATTGATTAGGATTTTTTCCTATCCTAAAAATTATAAATTCAATCCAATCAAACTGTCATAAGCTCTTTATCTTTTATTCTTCACCCATAATTAAAATCAAACCTCCCTATCCACCTCCAATCCAATCTTTTTAATTCCAAAATCTAATCTTTTGCAAATGAACCACAAGATATTTTGATATAAAAATAAATATTAAGATTCAATCCACTCCAATCCAATATAATCCAACCATCCAATCCCATAAAATCTATATTAAATCCAAATCTAAAAATCATGACTCCATTTTATTTTGATGATTCTCCTCAACACCAAACCAAAAATCTCTTGTTTGATGATCATGATGATGCTAGATTTTTCAATCAAGAAGAATATAAGCCCTATAAAAATAATGAGATTATTATGGAAAAAAAAATCACTTATTAGTCCTTAGATGATATTTCCTTAATCAATTGTACCAAAAGATTTAATTTCCATCCTATCAACTATCAAGGCCAAGAATTGGCTAGCACAAGTCATTCTTCCACTCCTAATCACTTGTTTGTTTTTCAAGCTTATGGATTATGTGAAAATGGAAATCCATCTTTAATCCAAGGATTTCTTCACCCATACATAGCCAAAATTTCCCTATCATGTGAGTAACATGTATCCTCCATCTCCTATCTAGTCCTTTATCCTCCAAACCTCTACATTACAAACCATCTCATCCAAACACCAATTGAAACCAATACACTACTAAATTTGACTCCATTTTCTGACAAACATTCATCAGTCGTTCGACAAAACTTTGTCTAAAAATCAACAAATTGAAGAAAAAAAATTGTTGCTATTTTTTTGTCAAAATTCCGATGACTAATTAAACGTCGAAATAACAGCGCAGATTCGTTGGTCATCGGCATCATAAAATGACTCGGATGTTTGTCGGAATATCGATGAAAACTTTGTTTATCCACTGATGAATTACAACCAAAATGCAATTACAATGGATCTTATGAAGCGTCAAAACAACACCAGAAGTTCATCACTAGTTCGACGAAATGGGCAAGGAGTTATGATGAAGCCTTTGTCATAGCTAAGCAACTTCGTCAAACCTTTTATGTGATTCATTGGTGGCCTGCATTGAACTTGTGATGAAATGGGTAAGGAGTTATGAAGAAGCCTTTGTCGCAGCATAGCAACTTCGTCATACCTTTTATGTGATTCTTTGGTGGCCTGCATCAAAATTTTGACAAAATGGGCAAGGAGTTACAACAAAGCATTCGTCGCAACTAAGCAACTTCATCAGACCTTTTATGTGATTCGTCAGTGGCCTTCATCGAAATTGTGATGAAATGGGTAAGGAGATATGACGAAGCCTTTGTCACAGCTATAGCAACTTTGTCAGACCTTTTCGGTGATTCGTCGGTGGTTTTCATCGAAATTGCGATAAAACAATGTAATTTAAAAAAAAATCGTTGAAATGTACCATTGCGAAGACTCTTGGTGATGAACACTGAAGCCAACCCATCAATGAGAGATCAATCATTGGCACAAGATAGAAAACTCACTCTGATAGTCCATGTCTTGTTGATGATTTCCGTCGGCAAGACAGATCCAATGTCACACCGATCTGACCTCTTCAAGAGTTTTGAACACTGTTGGTTATCAGCAAGACATTCTGAGGGTCTCACCGATTAAACAAGTGTCTAAGAGCAAGTAAACAAATGGAACCTATTAATTTTCTTATTTTGGGGTTCTTTAAATCATAGAATAGATACCATCTTCTTGTGTATAATGTACTTATATTCATATTTGAATTTGAGACCAATTGTCATTGCACATTCCATTTTACTTGCACAGAGTATTCTATAAGCAATATATTGATAATTCCAAATGATTTATGGTGTTGTACAACTCTACCTATCATCACAATTCTGTTGTTCCCCTCGACAAAATCCTACAAAGACAAGTTTACAATACCAAGTCAAATAATATGAAAAAGACTTATTTCCATACAAATTAAATGATTATTCTCACAATGGCAACTATCTAATTACAACAACAATTCCATGAAAGGTTACCATGCTTCATAAGAGATGATTGATCATACATACAGACTGCAAGATGCATAGAAAAATTGTTACACTTGAGAACAACCAAGGGCTAACAAGGGAAGTAGTTAAGAAGCATCTAGATTGAAGAGAAAATGTGTAGGGAAAATGTTGAGTAGTGTCAAGAGAACAAAGCTTGTAGAACATATTCTTGACCTAATCAAGCTCTTGAACAACTTAAACAAAATTAAAATACTAACACATACATGAGACATGTAATGAACTTCCAATATCTACTATCTTTTTCATTAATGCAGAGGTGGGTAAAGGAGAAATAATTATAATTGTAACACTATTCATAGTCCAGTAAATTATGTTCATAATTTGTGTTCAATGGACCTCAGTTTTATCATTATACTTCCCATCTAATACCATATTTTAATCCAGGGTTCAGTTATCTCATATCTAAAGAAGCACCTTCAATTAACCATTTAAAGTACTATAAAATAAGGTAAGACTTTTACTTGAGAAATATTGGGTACACTTTTAGGATTAAAGTTCTCGCAATCATGAGGATTTATTGGCACACAGACACAACCTGCAACATATGAAGTAATGGATGACTACAAGTTAGTGAAATGGTCCTTAATATGTGACTGGTTTGCAAATTGATTGGTAGAAAATAAGGTTACAAACAGATCTACATGAAAAATTATGAGGACAATCCACTGTAATCATCAAAATAGATGAAAAGTGCAAAGGAAAGAGTCGAGCTATATCTCTAGAGCCTAAAAAAAACACAAGCAAGAAACATAAAAAAAGAACAAACTAGTTTTTGGATGAATACAAAATGGTGCCTTCAGCAAGTGATTCATATGCTTTCACACCTAACACAGGACATTAAGAAGATTTTAGTCTTCCTCTGTGAAATTAACTACTTATAGAATAAACCCAGAAACCAATATTATATACCTCCATGTCTAGCCGAGGGTAGGTATAAGAGAAAAAAATGTCCTCAATGCAATGCCAAAAAATATCAATGTGTGTGTAGGTTTGTATTACTCAAAATATCATTTCACTGCCTAAGGAAAAATACCAAAGTGATGTTTTAAATTTCAATATTCACATAGGCTCCCTTATTACTACACATGCATATACAAGCATTATTCAAGCTCTAAACTATTCAAATATTAAGGATTTAATTAGCTATAAGATGGAAAGTTGTTGTTTAGACATACATAACAATGAAATGAATCTTAAGTTTGAAGCATTACTATCATTTACAACATTTATGATCAAGAATGAATGTAAGTAGAGAAAAAATTTCATACCTGCAGATGGTACAAAATTTCATGGTTAAGTCAAAGCCTCCCATCAACAACAAGATCCAAATATCTATGTATCTATCTCAATCGAGCCTCTAAACCCTTCAGAGCTGTCAATTTTTCCACTAAGTGGAAATAACTTCAAATTATGATGCAGAGCATGGATTCAGGGTATAAAGAATCATTTTTGTGCCACCATAGTGAAAAGTTAGCACTTTCTTTCATCTTTGCATATTGGTTTGATGCTTCAAACGATGCATTTCTTATATTGAAAAGTGCATTACCTTATTGAGCTTCTCTTTGTTTCAAGAATAGTTTAATATTATCTACTTATTAGGGCCAACCACGTGATGGTGGAAGCTCATTTGGCCCCTCCCCCCCTCACATCACTTTCAATTCCCCATACCCAATCATATAACATTAATCATTCATTCATCCATTAATAACATATAACATTCATTCATTAACATATAACATTCATTAATTAACATATTCACATTCATTCATTAACATATAATATTCATTATTTCAGTTTTTACATATTATCAAAAATATGGTTGTCATGATATGATTACAATCACTTTTTTTTTTTTTTAAAGCTAAAAAAATATGAAGCGGAGTATCATTTTCTAAAACATTTGTCCCCCCTTTAGTTTTTCTACCCTCTGCTCGTGATCTTAATGTACACCTAGTTGTTTGCTCATGACGTGGACACCGCTGCAAGGGGGGGTCTGCTAGAATAAGAAAGAAATGTTAAACTGATATGTTTTATTATTATTGTTACAAGTATTTCATTAATTAAAAGAACATTAGAGTGGTTCTCTTTACCTGATGGGTCCACATCATGTTCTTGAAATTTTTTTATAGACTCATGCTCAACATTTTGAACACCCTCTAAATCATGATTTGCAGTTGAAACAGGAAAGGTTACATTAATTAATACACCAATTGAAATTAAATATGTTTAAGAGAACATGAGAATGGTCCTCTTTACCTGATGGTGCCACATCATGTTCCTGATCTTCTCTAGCCTGATCATGCTCAACACGTTGATCACGCTCTACATGCTCTAAAGTTGAAACACAAAAGGTTACATTAATTAATAAACCAATTGTAATTAAATATGTTTAAAAGAACTTTAGAGTGGTCCTCTTTACCTAATGGGGCCACATCATGTTCCTAATCTTCTCTAGCTTGATCATACTCTACATGCTCTAAAGTACCGGGATGCACACCATGACCTTCATCTATAGGTTGTGCTCCACCCTCACCAGGCTACATTCCAATGTCATGTGTAGTATTATCATTGCTTGAATGTTTAAAAAAAATAGGCATGTAATTACTTTATGGTGGAAATTAATATTGAATAGATTGCACAAGTATTCAATTTTAAATAAACTTTATTGAGTTTATTTACATGCTTGTCAAATGCAGTGGAATATTGTGTTTTCCCAATCAAGACTCTTAGGCGTTCAGTCATGGCTCGTTAGCCTTGTTGGAAGGAAATATTTAGGTCATCTTCTGTGGGAACTCTATTGAATTCAGAGCCCTACATTTTTGCATAAAATCATGAATTTTGCTTCTATGGTGTGATAAAACCAAAATTGTTTTCAATTTATTATTTGGATACTATATTTCATTTATTGATACTTACAATTTGTGTGGCTAATTTCATATAACCACCAGAGCCAATTTTGTGTTGCCTATGTTTTTCTAGTCTTTCCTTTGTTTCCTTCGATGTGTCGGGTAGCCTATGAAAAGTTTGAAATAAGTTAGATATATAAAAAGAAAGAGTAATCAGTATATAATTACATTGTTGATAGTATCACATACCTTCCGGTGGTGTCTTTCCTTTTTTCTTTTCAGCCTTCTCCTTTCCATCTGACACCAGGTCCTTCCACTCCCTCTTTGGAATCATGGGGGGATGCTCATACTTTTTGTTGTCCTCTAAATGTGACCTATATTGGTCCCTCACATACTTTAGATAGGTACCAACTTTTTGAAGGACCTTGGTTCGGTTGAATTTTTTATCACCGAAGAGCACAACTAAATGGTTAATGAGCTCATTTTTTAAATCTTGATTTTGGGCATTCCACTATGTACGTATGGTGGGCCTGAAGAGCTCCAATGTAATATCACTTAGATGTTTATAAAAAACATCATTTCTTGCAAAATAATCATGGGATCAATAGTCTAAAAAGAGCTATCAATAAGTAAATTTCAATTGGATTATATATAATAATAATTAAAACATTTTAAAGTACCTGGGATCTTCTCTATCTTTATGGGAATGAAATCCTCGGTCACCACAAATGTGACCGAAAATGTTCTCGTACTAGTAATACGGGAAGATCAAGGAAATGCTGCTAAAATATCACCAGTACTAGTGGCCTCTGCATCCCTAGGTACATGTCCTGATGCATGTTCAGGCATGTGTTCGTTGCTAGAGGGTGCACTAATGGATGCCTACATGGTATGTGTTGCTGACATTTCAGACGATAATATAGGCACGGATGATGGGGTTAGATGATGTCATGTATGCGCAGAAGATCATGATGGACACTTGTACCAACCCCTACTCCTCGGGCAGCACTTGCAGTACCCAGATCATGGCCAGGAGCATCATGAGGATACAAAAAATCCTATAAAAACAACACATATTTTAGTTCATGACATAAAAGAGTACAAAATATAAAACCATGAATGAACTTATGTTATAATTAAAGACCTCATGACAGCTTACTTGCAAGTTTTGTGATCTCTCAGTCAATATTTTAACCCTCTCTTATCTCATATGTTTGAGGCACTATGAATAACAACTTAAGGATTTCTTCATTGCATTTTTTTTGGGTCTTCCTTATCATATCGAGAGGGTTTGTTGAATAAGCAATGTCATCATCACATAATATTGACTATACCTCCCTATGGATGCTCTTGTCTACTGCTGGTGCCTTTCCCCGATTAGTCGACTGCAACAAGAATATTAGAAACATTATCGAAATTAACCCAATAAACTTATCAAACAACATAATAATAAAACATTTTGCTCGTATCTAATTTGTACAATTACAATGAGGTAAACCTGTCGGGTAGAAGCGCCTAAAGATAAATTATGATCTGTGCTCTGGGTCGGAGCCTTCTCCGTACGATCAATGTCCCGCTGTGACAAAAATTAAATATAAAAAAGCATTACCGAAATGAAACCAATAAACTTACGAAAAAAAATATAAGAATAAAATAGTATATTGGATTTATTAATTGGAGGTTGGGTAAAATGGTACATAGTACGTACCACCCCCATAGTAACTATGTTTGTAACTTAGCAATTCAAATTGTAATCAATTAGCAACTCTTCCCTTGCAGTTATTGATTTAATCGCACATACGAATACACAGTTTCCCTCGCGTGCCTCAAATATGCAATTGGGTTGCTTATTTGTTGACCCAAGTCATGTACTATTTATAAACCCTACAATAGTCCCTGATGCTTTTGGCCTTTTGTCAATGTACATAGCCACTCCTTTATTTTGATCCTTATCTTGTAGCTGTATATAATTTTCTGACAGTGCATACCTACGTATACTTCATGTATATCAAACCAGTTGCATCCAATCTTTGTAACTGTAATAGGGTCTGACATACTCCATCAATTTAGTAACTTTTTCTTAACAGACCTTTATGTCGTCCATGCAAAATAGGCCCAAACCATGTAATGACGATGGTGTTATGCAATATATCCTCTCATTGACACAAAAATTAGTATTTATTGGAGGAAGTTCCTTGGGTACCCATTGTTTTCGTAGATGTTTGTACCTCAAGGGCACCTCGACATCGCCTATGCTCTCATCATCATAAGAACATGACCCCCCTTTAGCAAGAAAAAATTCCATGCGTTTACAAAATTTTCTTCTAATCTTTTGACCTCTAGTTGATCTCCCTCTTTTAGACATACTACATGTCTCGCTTTCCTCTTCTCTTCCTGAATTTCCCTCACTCGAGGAAGATAGATCTGAAAAATTCCTATTTGGTGGTACCTGCACTCATAAGGATGTTGGATGAATTTCTTTCATGGTGATGTGATCCTAAGGTGACATTATGATTAATCTATCATTTCATCGCTAGAATTTCACATGTTATAAGGTAATCAAATCTTGATAGATTGCAAGTTATTGTTACTACCATCCAAATGTGTCCATCACAAATCAAATCTACTTAACGTTTTAACTCCCAAACTATGTAACAAGTGTTAAATGTGACTATGGTCCACCAATTACACAACCAAGGCCTCAAATGTATTCTCTAATTGTAATCAAAGGACTTTTTCTCTTCATTCAAGTAAATAAACTTGAAGGGAAACACCACCAAGTGGTTTATTGGACACCTACATGACTAAAAATAGCAGCAAATTTACATTTAATTTCCATATGTCTAAGTGGTTAACGTGGAGGGAGTGTGTACTAAGCCTGGTTAAGTCATCATAAGTTTATGCTTTGGCAATAAAAAAAAATTAAGTCATCTTAAATCTTCCTATATCTTTAAAAAGAATTGCTAGGAGACTTTTGGTATGTTTTAAGGTAGGATGATTGATGAAAGAGCCCAAAGAGCCTTTCTCCATGGTATCCAGGTACACATAGCAATGGTCTTCTCTTATACGGTTGGACATGATTTAAAGAACTTAGCTAGGAATTATTCATTTAACCTAAGGTTTTCTCATAATGCCATAATTGGAAAAGTATGAACAAATTCTTCTATTATGAAGAATTGGTCTATGTGCCTCTAGTAATCACTATAAATGTTAGTAAGGATAAAATGACTAATTGCATCAGGTAGGAGAGAATCAACTTTGAGTTCTTCAAAGATTATATTCCTCTATTCATAATTTTTAAGGGTTGTGTGTGGAGGAGGTTATCACTACAAAGAAGGCAAGAGACCTTTCCTTGTATTCTTTTATAATTTTCATTATTCTTATTTATTTTACACTTACATTTACAAATACACATACATATGCATTTACTATTTTCATTTATTTCTCATGTAGTTTAATAGTTTGATCGATTTCATATTATATGTGTTGAAGACTTTAGAATTTCAATTGCATTAATTTATGGATATGTTGTATCTATAATACTACAAAACCATATGCTCTTTGTATTTACACTTGCATTTAGAAATACACATTTATATACATAGATATAGATTTCTTTAATGATATGTTGCATTTATTGTTCTAGGAGAGCATCTAGTAATTGCATTTACATTTACATTTAAAAATGCATACATACATACATACATACATACATACATACATATATGTGTGTGTGTGTATTATTTATATTCGAGTGTTCAGAAACAACCCATTAGGTCTGCACATGGATAAAAATTCATAAAATCAGATCTCCCATACATGTTTTGTTGAAACCTAGGCTTGAACCTCTCATTTCACATGCTTTTCTTCACAAAACTATTGAGGACAGTAGATATACCTTCTTTATTTCTCATCCTATGCCCTATTCATGCATCCTACAATTACAACAGTATCCATGGGGTCTCTTACACAAGCTATAGTAATCACAAAAAGTGTAAGAGCCCCTTTATATCATGTTTTGACTACAAAACCCTCAAAAATAGGGTAACTCATATTATGATTTCTTGGTGAGATGTATGGACAAAATCATTAGCACCAGCTCATTCTTGGAGTCTTTTGAAACAGAAGTGAATTAGGTAGCAGTTAAGTACAAACCTTATAGTGTTAAGGTGAATGAGGTGATCAATTTGATTGGCCAACTGATGAAGAGTACCAGAAATGGGTAAATGTATATTTAACTGAGGAAGAGTGAAAAGGAGTAGGCTGCTAATGGTTGACAAATCAGTTGTTGCAGTTACAACAGATTCCAGTTTTGTTTTTAGGTGACACTCTAGGCACGGAATTCTTGAAGTTTTTTGTTGTTGCATCAACCATTCTCAGCGGGCACGATGAACAAGAAGATTCCCTGGGGAGATTGTTGTTGTAACAAATTTTTGGAATATCACAAGGCGGTCGAATTGGCTAGTGACACGTGCTTTCTGGCTCGATGCTTGTTTGCTCCTTCTTTTTCTATAAGAAGGATTTCAAGTCCAGAAGTATGAGTTAGCAAGTTAGATATTTTTGGTTGAGTCTAGATGAAGTTGTAGAGCAAATTGTAAAGTCGATGGTTTTAAGGAAAATGCAATTTAAGTTTTGAGTCATTCTGTAGTAGGTTTTGAATTCATGGGGATTTGATGTTTTATGACAGTACTGGCATTTGAATTGATATGATTAATTCAAACTCATGTCTCTCCATTGTACAAGCATATATGAATTTTGAATAAAATGATCAAGGGTTGTTTCGTTCATCTCACTGTTGTGGTGTGTATGATTCTTGTTTTAGCTTTAATTCAAGGAATTAATTAAAATGCTTAAATGGGATTGTAGGTGGATATGTTCTGTATAAGGATTTGATAAGTAGTATTAGGTTAGAATACATATTGATGAGATTGTAAAGCAATGTTATTAAGGATCTTATATGTTATGTGTTAAATCTATCATAAACCCTTAGATGCTTATAAATTTGACTCCTCCAATGGATATATGGCACTGATCTAAGTTGTACTTATTCGTATGGTTTAGTATTTGTTTTCCTTTACCTAGAGCTTGCTACAAATTGCAAATCAATGACTATCTTATATTGTGAAATGTTGTTGTAGTTATCTCATGCTCCAAATAGTTGATATTATTGACAAATAGCCAATTCTATTTGGTATTATCCTATTATGTTGAGCTATTAAATGAGATTATTTTTGTTGTTAATGTTGTTTATGATGATAGTGTAGAGGTTGTAAACACATTAAGGGATCACCCTCCTCGGGTCTTGTAGATCCCAAAGTGTAGGAGGTCTTTCAAATCCTCATCAGTTGGTCTAGGTCCTTCTGCTGCCCTTTATTGGAATTGGCAATTCCATAGGTAGATTAGAAGATCAACCTGCTTATCGTAAAAACAACCAACACCTTGCATATGTTTGTGATGGAGGTATTAAAGAAGAATTGTATGCCTCTATTTCCATTCATTAGATCTACCTTAGCCTAGTATATACTTGGGCTAAGTCTACAATTGCTTCAGACTCATGCGATGAAGGCTATGTGTGATGAAATCCTAGACCTCAACCAAGATGTGGGTAGATTATGGGAGTTTTTCCAAGACTTGAGGCTAGTCGATAAAAATGTGAAAGACTAAGCTATTTTATTTTTTCTGTCTTATCTTATACCATTTTATGAGAATGGGGGTGCCAATGTACAAGATCTTTGGAAACTAGGCATGAAAATTGAAGGTTAAAGAGAATGGGGGTGCCAAACTTATAGTACTCATTGCCCCTTGGTCGTCGATTTTCCCTGAGTGCCCTCAACCTTGTCCTCGGCACTGGTATTGACCTTGTTTTCACTCCTCCAAACACTTCCTCGGTGTTGATATTGACCTTGTTTTCACTCCTCCAAAGTCTTCGTCGGTGCTGGTATTGACCTTGTTTTAACTCCAAACTCTTCCTCGACGCTGGCATTGACCTTGTTTTCACTACTCCAAACTCTTCCTCCATTGACATTGACCTTGTTTTCACTACTCCAAACTCTTCCTCGGTGCTTGTATTGACCTTGCTTTCACTCCTCCAAACTCTTCATCAGCGTTGGTATTGACCTTGTTTTAACTTTAAACTCTTCCTCGGTGTTGGCATTGACCTTGTTTTCACTACTCCAAAATCTTCCTCGACATTGGCATTGACCTTGTTTTCACTACTCCAAACTCTTCCTCGGCGCTAGTATTGACCATTCACTTCTCCAATTTGATGAGCTACAACCTAGTTTCATTAGGTTTTACAGTATGTTAATTAAGTTCAAAATTTTGGCACCATTTAGCTAGGTTTTAATATTCTACAATATAGTTAAGTATATATTAGCTATATTTTACATAATAAATAATATAATTATTCAACTTATCATAATTAGATATTATATTCTTTAACAAAATTATTAAATATGTATAAAATTATTATAATTAATAATTAATAATAAGTATATTTTTATATAATACAAAATATAATTAATATAATATATATTTAATATAATAGTAGTATATATTAATATGAGAGAGAGAAACTAAATTTTGATTGGTTGTTTCATGTCAACAATCCAAGGATGGCATGTGTCCTTGGGGAGTTATGCTCAAGGTAGCATGCCATTTGATTAAAGATATGATAATTCTCCTTTAAGACCTCTTCAATGTACCCATTGCACACTTAAGAAGACAAAGATAAATATAGGGAAGAAAATATAGAGAGAGAGGGAGATAATGACAAACATACAAATAGAAAGGGAGACAAAGAGATAAGGATGAATAGATAGAGATATAGGGAGGGTGATTGATATATCTCTCCTTTTCGCTCTCTATATCTCTATATCTCCCACTATCTATGTCACTCCCTCTTCCCCCCTCTATCTATTGAGATATATCTCCCTATCCCCCCTTTCTCTCTCATTCACTCCATCTCTCCCTCCATCTCTCCTACTCTATATCTCTATCTCTATTTCTCTTTTTATCTCCCTCTCACTCCTCTCTTTATCTCTTTCTATCTATATCCCTTTCTCTCCCTCCCTCTCTCTATCTCTCACCATCTCTCCCTCCCTATCCCCCCTATCCATCGACTCTCTATCTCCACCTCTCTTCCTTTCTCTTCCCATATATCTCCATCTATCTTTCTCTTCCCATATATCTCTATCTCTCTCTCTTTCTCTCCCAATCTATCTCTATCTCCCCATATATTAAATAGGAAGCCATGCAAGCATACAATAGTATATGTTGGTAAAACTATAATAGTGTTTTATTAAACTATAAGTAACACTTATCTTTCTAATGTCAAGCCTTCTTATAAAAATAGTGTTTTATTAAACTATAAGTAGATTATTGTCACCACTCTTCATTCAACATGAAATTCCAAATGTAGAAATTGTTTTGTTGCTTTTGTCAAGTTTCATTCACCAAGCTATTTACTAGGTTGAATAAAATTATGTTATGACCCTTCATCTCTTTAAAATAATTATACTATATTAGCGAGATCAGGAAGGGGAGAAAACTAAACTCCTTCAAAATAGGGGTAGTTTTGGGTTTTTCGGTTTTCTTTGTATACTGTACACTTAGTTCCTCTAGGATAAATAAGTCACTTTAGATCATTTTCTTAGTTGTGTATCCTAACTAATATAGAGTAAGCTTTTTCATTTTAATTGACTACTACATAATAGTTTATGTGTTGAAAGAATTGTTTCCATTATTTGTAGTTTTTACATTGGAATACAAATCATATTTAATTTCATCCCAATGTACTTCTTTCATAAAGATATTTGTTTGAAATAAGTGCTTCATAACCCATCTAATCAAATCATAATTAACCTATCAAAAAGGCAATAGAAATTTTCTAAAGAAAAGAACACTTGACCCAATCATAAGTGTATGGCCTTCGAAGAAAGGAGTGATCCACCTTAGCAATAACAACTACCTTATTTAGACCTGGGTATGTGCTGGATCATGATGGGCCAAAAAGTGGCAACATGAAAAAAGTAGCGTTTTGAACTCGCCAAATAATGTGAAAATCTTGATTTGACTTTTTTTTCGGCTGGGTGTCAGTACATTGCTCCATAGCAATTCCCAAGCCAAAGTACTACAAATCGTATATCCGATTTGTTTTGGATATCCAATTCGTGTCTAATATCTAATTTGAAAAACATTTTAAAATGTACTATTTTGGTGCTATAAATTGGATATCCAATTTTTTCACACATATACCCAAGATTAATTAGGAGGTGGAGGGTGGGAAAGAGAGAGAGAAAGGGAGAGGGAGAGAGGGAGAGAGAGAGAGGAAAAGGGGGAGAGAGAGAGAGCGAGAGAGTGAGAGACAAAGAGAGGGGGAGAGAGAGAATTAGGAGGAAGGGAGAGAGAGAGAGAGATAGAGAGAGAGGGGGGGAAAGGGAGAGAGAGATAGATATATAGAGAAATAATTAGGAGGGGGAAGGGAGAGGGAAGATTGTTGAGGGTAGAGGATAGAAGGTTTAAGAGTTTAGGGTTTAAGGGTTTATGGTTGAGGGGGTAGGAGGGAGAGACTTGAGAGAGAGAGAG